>JAPYYV010002309.1:0-22097 GCA_030522625.1 Copidosoma aretas | reverse complement strand
ATACATATAAATATATATATATATATATATATATATATATATATATATATTCTAGTGGAGCTTTACCCCTGCGCGCTCAGAACGCGAACCCCCCTATTTCAATAATGCTACTTTTATGTCTGAATAACAAGTACAAGAAATTATTTTTTAATACATATATGCGTACAATCATAGGTAATCAAAGTGATCTCGTGAAAATTCGCTAAAAATTCGAGCAAATATAGTCGATAAATGTAATGATTTCACTGATTCCTCAAATGATTGTTAGTAATTGTCAATTTATCAAGACTCTTTTTGTTATTTACGGTTAATATTACTACATATGTATATGTATATGATGCTGCACAATTATTATCATTACAGGAACTGTTATGATCCTTTTTTTTGGTAATTTTAGAACATTTTAGAATCAATTATGGATATAAGTTTATAGTAAGATATAATTTTAAATTTTTTACTTAATACTTGTAAATGCAAATTTTTTATTTAATTGTTTTTCCATTTCTTATATAGATTTTTACACACTTCTACATTTCGTTTTTTTGTTTTATGACTGTTAAAAATGTATGTCCCTTTAACTCATTACTAATTTTATTTTCAATAGAGTATAATACGTAATTAATTAAACATACTACAACATCTTAGAATTTCTTTTTACATGGACATAATATAATAATTTATAACGCATAAAAAATAATGAAACTTGTAATCTTAGCCCTGCAGTGCCTTATTTACCTACGTGAATATCTTATACATTTACATAAATCATATTCCTCCTGCATGTCTTTCCATTATCTTCTAATCCTATATTTCTGACTGATATTATTATTAATTCTTTTTTTTTCTCTTTACTTAGCAATATGTGCTTTATATATTTTTGTTTTTTCATTGCAGAACCTACAGTTATGTATTTTTCTTTTCACTTCATTTTTTTTTCTCTGTTTTTTTATTTTTTTTCACATGTTATGGATGATAGACTAGTCAATTACCATATAGTTTTTCTGTATTTTATGATCTACAAAAGTCTTTCTTTCTTTTGTGGAATTATCTTTGATTTTCTCAAGCTTATTTTCCTTCGCTACTCTTTTTATGAATCCTAGGTTTTCCCATCCTCTACTTTTTTATAAACAACTTCAACTTCTTTGTCTATTTTGTATGATTTTTATTGATTAAGGCCGTTAATTCTTCAAACAGTTATGAATAGGGCCATCTACTCTTGTACATTTTGATAATTTGCAAAAGGTAAATCTCTTCCCTTTTTCTTATGCCTATTTCTAGGCTAACTATGCCTTCCTCTATTTCTCAGATACATCTCCATCTCTCTTTTTTCATTCCCATTTTCATGCCTACCCTTCCTACCTCTAGGTTCCATATATATCCTTGTGTCTCTGCATTTAAACTCATCTACATATTTTAAATCTGCCTTCTATTTTTTCTGTTTCATAGGCAAGTCTCTGCTACGTATGTGCAATATAATTTCATAATTTAGTCCATAAAAAATAATATTTAATTCCAACTTTCTACTTCAGTTCTTTTGCTTAAGCAAAAAACTGCTTTGACTGCCTATTGCACCCTACCAGTTGTTTTTTCTATTGGGATCCCAAAACGTCACGTGATCTCTGCCATAGGTTTGTACGGAGAGATCACGTGACGTTTTGGGATCCTAATATGCCACGAAAATTTTCTTTTAAGAAGCATAATAATGGGTCCATGTCATCTTTCATAACTTTCAATACTTCCAATTCAAATTAAAACAGAACAGTTTCTATTCTTCTTCATTACTAAAAATTAATATTTTTCGAACAATTATAGTCAATACATCAAATAATTTTACTGATTTATCAAATAATTGTTACTAATTGAAAACTGATAATGACTCTTTTTAATATTTATGGTTAATATTGATACATATGTATATGTATATAAGGGTTGTCCTTAAATAAAAAAAATTGAAATTATATTTCATGATAGTCCTAAATCGTTTCTAAATAGATAAACAAAAATCGTGCTAAATTTTAGCTCTCAATATTAATATTCACCCGTTTCTAACAATGTCCAAAGTTTCAAATGGAAATTATCATGGGAAAAGTCCTTATGTTTCTTTAGAATTTTTTGAAACCTTGAGCTATTAACGAAATGTAATAACACACAAATTTGACGTTCTTCAAGAAAGGTCTTTAATGATTTTTCGCTAAGTCCACTCGTTTAGTGGTTATTAGAAGTCAAAGTTTAACTTTAAGTGTTATATGGTGACATTTACGGTTTTTTAACAATTTTTTCCGAAATTTTCTTTTTTTTAAAGTTATTATTTACTTTAAATACTCATAGAACAACTATAAAAGCTATAACGAACAACTATAAAAGCTATAACGAACATACTAAACATACTCTGATTTTTTAATAAATTTTATCACAGCTATATTACATTAGTATAAGATTATTTTTATGCTTATATTTGTACAATAATTCCGTCGATTTAATGCATTTATGCTCATTACATTTTTTTAGCACTATTTACTTATTTTATACAATTATTACTATTCTATTTTAAAGGCTTTTATAAACTCTAGTGATTGTATGATATTTTTTTCAGCTAAAGAGACTCCCTACTGTTTAGAATATTTTAACTGCATCAATTCTAATATTTTGTTATTATGAACAAATTTTTCTACTCGATGTATCGTAAAAATTTGTAAATCAAAATTTGAAGAATTTATTACAGACTTAAAGTTGTTATATTAAAGTAGTTTTTTAATATTTTTACAGCTATACATTTTTCAATGTTTTAAATACTTATAATTCATGTGATTTTAATTTGTAAAATAATGTAGTAAAGATATAGACAGTATAACAATAAACTTTAGATTAATCTTATTTTATAAAAAGGGATTTGTACAACTTTTTTTTTTTAAACTAAGAAATTATTAAAAAAATTAAAATAGCATGATATGTATTAGTCAAAAAACAAAGTTTTTTTGATTATTATTGAAAATCTTCATATAAATACTATGAATAAAATGCATCACAATCTCTTTTTTGTCTTTGCACTGAAAGTAAATAACTTTATTTACAGATGACTTATAGTAGCGTTTATGCTGTGCTGAAAACGAATACACGTAATTAATCAGGACTTTATGCATGATGTTTTTTTTGCGAAATCATTATTTAGCTCATGTTACAACCGTCGATCATAATTGATATCTTTTTAATATAAAATCAATACAAACAATTTTTTACAGGACCATTGCTTTCAGTGCATTTGTCCTTTATAGTATACTGTGTCTAACTCTTATATTACGCATGATTGTTATTCTGTTAGTAAAGATGACTATCTTAGAGAAACCAGATTATTTTGCAACTGATTATAGATCAATCAGCAACAACATGTGCTGAGTCAGATCACTCATTATAACTAAGAACTTCGTACGACTAAGAACATAGTTACTTACGTTCTTCTGATCAGCTGTCTATACTTATTGTCGTGGCTAATATATGATTATATATAAAATAAGGTGTGATACTGTATGCACATCAACCAATCATCAACTTTCCCTGCTTTTTCCATATTAAGTATTTAAAAAATAAATGAGGCAATTTAATAACATTGCAAACAGAAATAATAAATAATCCACACGTAACAATTGATTCAATATTGTGAAAAACACGACAGGCCTGTCATTGGCTATTGTATTAGCTGCTTTGAAAGACACCTTACATTTTTTACATCATGTAATATACCGTGTACAATTTCGACTCAACCAGGAATATAGGAACGGTTTTTGAGCTGCCCTCATTTACTTTAATAGCAATTGGGAGATTTCGGGATCAGTGTAAATTTCTCTTATAATTGTAATCTTAAAACATGTAGAAGTTATTAATCTAAATGAAACCAAATTATAAAATCCTATCAATGAACTTATAATCAAGTTAAGTGAGTGAGAGGTGATGAGGAGGTGAAGGGGAGCTGGGTTTGAGCTAAGGGAAGGTGAGGTGGAGGGGGAGCTAAGGGGGAGCAGGGGGGAGCTAACCCAAAAAAATTGAGTCTAAAATCACGTTAAAATGAATGAATAAGTACGTGATTTGAGGCGGAGCTGTGGAAAGCGGGGGGGTGGGGCTGAGGGGGTGCGGGGGGCAGGGGAGGCTGGAACTCACTGTTGTTACGACTATATAATATAGGATATATATAGCTATACTGGTGTGCATTTACCCTTGTAGCTGTTACTCGCACTGTAGTAATTTTGTTCATTCTTACATTTCATCCGCACTAAGGAAGTACGAAGGGCGTGCATCCATACAATAAGCTACTTTGTAGGTGTTTAAGACGCAGTAAGACTGGGTCTATAAGTCATTGGTTGAGGGATAGATAACCATTAAGTTGCATAAAAAGAATATATTGTTTTACAGGAAAGGAAATGAAATATATGTGCGTATGTGTTAGAGGTCTTTTTACCTTTAGGGTAAAAAATGATTTTTTTTCGAATCACCGTTAAGATTGCGACTGTTTTTTCAATTTCCAGAGGCAAAAAAAATTATAAGCCCTATAGTAAAATCGCATTGGCTTTCTACAAGGATAGTACGAAGGTAAAAAGCACACAGACGATGACAAATCTTATAAACAGCACATAGAAATTTTTTTTTTGTAGTAGAATGTGGTGTTGGATACATTTATGACAAATAGAAATATAAATACACCAAATAAAATTTGAAACTGTTATCTCTTGATATTTTGTGAGTCTTCTGAAATCTTTGCCAGACTACAGTCAGGTCTGGATCTTATCATTGAACGTCAACCTGTTATAGTAACCGAACCATTTAAAAAAACGAATGCCATTGAATTCAGCAGCTTATTTGCAAGAGAATGCATATTTAAATATGTATCATAATTGAATATTTTACAGGTGCCTGTTGCAAGTTTGCATCTCGAAGTAGTTAAAAAGACCTTCTAATCGTTTTGTTGTGATATGGACTTTTAAGTTTGTGCGTGTACAGAAAACAAAAATTTGATGCAGATCTGATTGTTCTTATTAATCTGTCTGACGGATAATTAGATATTAGGATAAATATTATCAAATCAGCGAAACAGTTTTGCTATTATTTAAATATAAATGTTAAATTTGAGTGCCTTTTATTTGTTACTAGTCATATAGAATTTCATACACTAGGATTAATTTTTATGAGTAACGTATCCTATCAAAATTAGGAATCAATAGTCTAGGAACTAAAAGCCTTGATTTACCTGATTAAGCTGAAAATAAATATGAATTTTTTGGAAGCAGGCTTTATTTCGAAAGCATGCATTCGAAAAGCATGATTGAAAAAATAACGATTTTTGTTAACAATAAAAAGAATGCACGCATACTTTCTGAAATTGGTTTTCATTAACTTAACTCAAAACATTTTAAAATGACACCATTTAAGAGTACATTTAATTATGGTAACGATCTTGTGCTATTATCAGTTTCATAGCATATTAGATGGCACAAGTGAAATATATAGTTAATAATAGTCTAGGCAAGGTAGATTAACACAAGAATCTGTAATACGGTTTTTTACGCAATAGTTAAAAGAAAAATTATATAAATTTAATGTGTATGTTAAAAAAAGAAAATATTCCGAAAAAAAAAACACAAAAAAAGTTTAAAGAGGTCCGAGAATCTGGTATTTCGTGATTTTCGATGCAAAGCATAATGTTTTTGGAGACAAAAAATAGTATAAAAAATGTAGGTACTTATTATGCGCAAAAACTCATTTCAAGGCTAACATTATATCCATTTTCTGTTCCTAGCTGAAATAAAAATTAATTCTAAAAATACATGCAACTTTTCGAAACAGTTTTGTAAAAGCAGTAAGGAAATAGCTATTAAAGGTCATAGAGATATTTTTCAATTAACATCTGTTTTAGAAGAGTTGCTTCAAACACTTGTATGGCAGTATGTATCTGTGATTTTCTTATACGCTGCAAAAATGCGATTAAGAATAAAGTTTTACTTGAAGCCCGACCTTGAGAGATGCTTTCCTCACTCCTCTGAACTGACTTTTTACTTATGCTCCTTGGCACGCAAAGCTAAAAAAGCTTGATTTTTGGAATGCAATTTGAGGGTGATTAAGCAAATCATACATACATTGTGTGATAAGATTGTAAAGCAACTAATCCAAAATAAGTATTCATTCGAACAAAAGGTCTGTGACCTTTTCTTGCCATTTCCTACAATCCTTACAAAATACCATTTTTTTTATTTTCACGATTTTTGCAAAAAATTATGTACATTTTTGCACCAAACTTTCCTCACAACTAGGACTAATAATAACTTTGATCCAAGCCATAAACTAAATTTCTGCGATATTTAATGTACCTGTGATGAAATGTCAAAAATTATCATCGTCGGCACTTTTTATTTTTTTGTTAAAAAAATTTAAATGTTAGAAAAAGAGAAAACTACGAGTGTTAGAGATTAATGTTAAAAATATCTTTGCCCTCGCGTTTGTTTTTTTGAAAAACATTTTTGTTTTTTTAAATTAGATTATTGTTTATGTTTTAGAGCTATGTTTAAATAAAAGCCGATGTTTTAAATAATTATTATTGTTTTTATTTGTTGTGTAGTTATCATGCATGACTTATTTACGTTAATGCACAGCTTTTATACACATATGTAGTTCAAACTCGATATAATATATCGTTCACACAAATCTTTGCTTGTTCCATCATTCATAAGTTGTGCATTTCTACCTTATATTTTATTGATTTTGTCTCATTACCTTTCTTTAGTGTTTTTATTCAAGTACAACCAGCTTTGCGTCGTTAAATTTGTTCACTATTGCTAAATTTAGGTGTTTTATACTAAGTGAATGATAATTATTTTGAAACATTACCCTTTAAATAAGTGTAAAATCATCAAATTAATTATTTACTTTATTTACAACTAATAAAATCTAGATATGTAAAAGAAATCTTTAAAAATGTAATCATTACATATCTCACTGTTAATCAATACTAGAAGATCACCGATTATGGAGATAAAAAAAACCTTTCTCATATATTTTAGGGCTTGATCACTATCATCATACTAATTCAAATAAAGACGTTAAATAAATTCTACGTATAACGGAGTAATACATGTATTTGCAGGAAATAATGCTCTAAAACCTGTGGTCAATTCTTTTGTCAGATACAGTGATTTATAAATATAAATACAGGTCATACGCATAATTTTTTTTATGTACACTCATTAAGAGAAAAATGCTGAAATTTAAACGCCTGTCATCCAATGCAAAACGCAAAGCAAAGACACAAAAAAGAGTTTTACATAGCTTAGCGAGTGGTCACCAGCACATGCAAGTGTTCTATGCAAAATAACACTTAAGCTTGGAGGAAAGAAGATGTATATAGGTGAAGCATAGTTGCACAAGAAGAAGGGCAGTATAAATAATTGTGCAACGACTGTGCTCGAACCAATCGGCATCAAAGTTGACGAAAGTAGCATGCTGATTAAGAAAAGTATAGTCTTGTAAGGAAAGAAGAGTATACAAAACTAGCAAAAGAAATTGCAACCGCAACATGAAAGTAGAGTGCAAGATTTCTTTGAGTCTGAAAATGGTCTCTGGATCTTCTTGGTGGGTGATTACCAAAAACTGCAAAGTATGAGTATTTTGAGCGAAAAAATATTGCTGCTATCAGAATTGTAGAGATGACGTAGAATAAAGAAGATCAATACAAATGTATGATTGTGAGAATTAGGGATGCTGAATACAGTGAGCCGTTAAGGCATTTTATTGCCTCTTGACTAGAACGTTGGATAAGAAGGTCACCATAATGTTTACATCGAGTGAGTACGCACATAAGAACCTTAATGAGTGAGAAATACGAAGAGATTCGTCCAAGCATCTGTGAACGTGTTATAGGATATTACTACGGAACGTGAATTGCAGAAAAAGTAATTAATTTTCTGCTAAGAAATATGTATGCCCTCATCAAAGGTGGTGGCGAAAAATTTCCCGCTGATCATCGATTATATATCTTGAGAGTGTCGAGGCACTTTCTGGTCACCACGCCTGCGTCGACAGGAAATATTCATAAGGCAATACAGGATTCTTCAAAGAATATCTAAAATTGATGTTAAAAAGTCACAGCATGCTACGGTAAAATGAAGAAAGTGTGCATTTAAAAGGTTATCAGCACAGTGCAAAAGTTAGCTAAATTCGGAGATGATCAGTTCGCTCCCATAAGTCATGAAAGTGTCTAGTTGGCTCCCGGATCATAAAGATGTATGGTCGAATTGGTTCCTGGGCTGATAAGGCATATGGTCGAGTTGGCTCTCGGGTTTTCAAGGGTCATTAAGGCGTTTGGTCGAGTTGGCTCCCGTCCATAAACAAGTGTACATTTGAGATAATAGGTAATTAAGTGTACTAATGCTATAAATAAACGTTCGTTGGATCTTACCCGTATACACAACACATTAGTATCGCACAATACTCCTGGGAGCCGATAAACTTTATATGTTATGATTGTATTATCGTAATAGGATTCACAACTGTCAAACGATTTCAAACCAGTAGCTTTAAGTTGAGTAAAACGAAAACGTACATTTAGTCGAGCTTGCACTACCATGCGAAGTGAATCGTTTGCGTTATTAGTATAATATTATATTATTGAATAATGGAGTTTTATACCAGTGAAAAAGGGAAGACTGCAATACTTTTAAAGGGTTACACATTCAGTTTCCATAAAATGTTGTGCAACGATGTTCAGCCCTGGAAGTATACCGTAAGGAGTTGCAAAAGTTACCTTAAACTAAACTAAAACAACGTAGTAGTTGAAGAAACTGTAGTACACTCGCACAATTCCGTTAATGAAGATATTATATTATCTTATGCGTTATATGAATTTTTTTTTTTTCCATTTCTAGCAGGTATAATAAATCGAAGGAAATTAAGCAATGTATTAAAACGGAAATCGACTGATGACATCTCGAACCGTCCATCAAAGTTACTATGTGATGAACTGAAACACTCGGACATTGGTACATTGACTATCAAAGATGTAGATCGAATTCGAAGAAACAGTGGCACGGATCGACGTAATTCACTGCCAAAGTTTCCTAAAACAATTTTATAACTTCATGACGCGGTAGAGGAACTTGCTCTGTTTACAAATAATGATGAAGAATTTGCGGATTTTAATGATAAGATAACTTCTGTTGTTATATTTTCAACTATCACTAACTTAGATTTATTGTGCAAATCAGATACCATTTCGGCCGACGGAACGTTTTACAGTTGCCCCAAAATTTTTGGGCAACTTTTTACCACACATGGCTTTTATAATAATGCTTACGTTCCATTAGTTTTCTGTCTAATTTCGAATAAGACTAGTAATTCTTATAAGTTAGCTTTTTCAATATTAAAATCAGGGTGTAAAAAAATTAATGAATCATTTGAACTTCCCATGATTTTTGTTGATTTCGAACTATCAATTCATGCCGGTGTTAAGTCTGTTCTACCAACAACCCAAATATGGTGTTGTCGATTTCAATTGGGATAAAGTTCGTGGAGGAAAATTCAAGACGTAGGCTTAAGTGCTGAATACAAAAAGCAAGAGTCTGAAATCGGCAATTTTCTGAAATGTTGTTTTGGTCTACCTTTTTTGCATCCGAATGAGGATAAGGATGTATTTACGGACGATTTAATTAGAATTATGCCAAACAACAGAAGAGTTAAAGATTTTTGTGACTACATTCTTGAAAATTACATCATGGACAAATCACCTAGACATCCTAAAATTTGGGGAAAATTTTCATCGTCTCTTTCTTGAACGACAAATAATTGCGAGTCATTCCACTCATATTTCAACAGCACGTTCTACACGTCAAATCCTAATTATTCCAGTTTGTCGAGGCATTAAAAGCGGTTCAGATAGAAGTTTGCATTAAAATGCGCAGTACCAAAGAGAAATTAAAAGTTACTCAAGATAAGGCAATTTTTTTACAAGAAACAATGATAAAGTTTAAAAGTGGTTGCAGTACGCGATATAAATGTATCAAATCAGTATGAAAAAAAATTTTACCTCTTCAAATCTTGTAATTGTACTGCTTTTTTATCTTACCAAGCATTATACATTGAATACATACTTGTATTATTTTTTAAACACGCTAGTATATTGGATATCTTGTACCGACAGTCCGAAGCCTGGAACAAGAGCGACAGAAAAGTAATAGTTTTCATTAAACTTTAGTGCACATTTTCTGTTACCTGGGAGCCAACTCGACCTCCAAGAGAAAGTAAACTCTTTTCTGGGAGCCAACTCATCATTGGCTGCTAAATCTATAGAGAGAAAGTGAGAAAAAATTAATCTGAGCTGCAATAAGGTAAAATCCCCTCTTTAAACACTTCAAAAAATTATGTCCCTCCATATAGAACATTTATTAATAAGTAAGTTGTAGAAATTTTTCGATAGAAAAACAAATTATGAATAATCCTTTAAATATAAACTTCTAAAAGTGATATAAATAAATATTGATTTCATTACATTAGATTACAAAAATAAAATTATCGTGCGTTGCCGTTATAGACCCAGGACATGTAAAAACAAACCCTTAAATATTCTCTATCTTTCCTATGAACTGCACTAATCACATTTAAAGAGTAAGTGTGTTTCATAGAAGGGACATCTACTCCAGAAGCAGGGATATATGTACCCATGATGTTCTGTACAGATAGACATCATCCATTGTAAACTTGTTGTCCATAAAATTGTTTTGCAATAGTCAAACTGATTTAAAAAGTTACAATTATAATTATCAAGAATAGGTAATTCAAATATAATAAAATCTAACTATGAAATACATTTTTTAAAAATTGTTTTGAAGGAAGAGCTTTATTTTACTCTGTTAAAAATGTTAGCTACGCTCTAATACGACATTGCCACGGACATGCTGCTCCACTGCCCAAGTTAGTTGCCAAGCAGAATGCATTTTCTAAAGTCAACAGGGTGATCATTTTTCGATATAGTTTAGTAAAATTTTTTCGAAAGAACCTTTTCAATGAAATGTTGATTCGTTCCAGAATACAAGTTATTTAAAAACACTAAGGATTACGAATATTCTAAGGATTGTAAAAGTTTAATTTCTTACGTGAATAATTGTAAACATTGTATGCAGTTAACGAATTTTGTATTTGAATCAAACTTACCGCCTATACTGGAATTGTATGCAACACCAACACCACAGAATCGATTGAAAGCAATAGCTGCAACTTCTCCAGCGCATCGTGTTCCGTGTTTATTATCTCCGTTATCTCGCGGCATCGGATCATCATCATTATCATTAATATCTGTACTGGCTTCAGGATCGTAGTTCAAAGCTAAGTCTGGGTGATTCGTTTGTATACCGTCATCCAAAATTGATACGACAACACCCTTTCCAGTGTATCCTTTTTGCCATGCAGGACCCAAATTCATGTCAAAACCATCTTTTGCACCTCCATTCTGGGTGAATTCGTAAGTATTCATAAGAACTTGATAAAATAAAAATTTCAGAATGTATAAAATGGTTTATCTAAAAAATATTTTTATAAATTTGGTAGCACAATCAATTTAATGAAAATCACCAGTAGACAGTTCTATATTTATTAAAAATATCTTCTAATGACAAGAAAAGTATGCATATACTACATCAGTGAAATATACTTATTAGTATAAGACCATAAAATTTTATCGTACTTGAAATATTTTGCTCGTGATGACATTTTCATTCTAATCTGTGGTTGTTCTGAAAGTTTTTTAAATCACCACAACTAATATCAAAATATTAAGACCGTATGATGTCAAGTACAAAGAGCAAATCGATGCGATTTGTTAGTAACGCAAAGACGGACACACACTTCCGCCATAAGATCATAGGTAATAAGACCTTTGATTTTATGTTTTTTTTGGCATTATATTAAGCAAACAATGATTTGTTTAATTATCGAATACGTAATAAAAATGAATTTATTACCATATTTAAATATTTTTGATGTTAAAAAATAGGCAACATTAAAAATCCTAAACATGATTTAAATAAAGCTTGTAAATTTAGGTAAAGCAGAAAATAAGTTACATTAATTATATCATTGTAACATCTGGCCTCCTTTTGGCCCAATGTTCGAACAGTTCAAACCCACGAGAGTAACAAAAATTAAAATAGAATAAACACATTATTATTCAATAGCTAAGTTGAAAATACTTATTGGTGTATCTGTTATAGTTAACCGTTATAAGTATGCCTACCATTGAATTATTATACCACAATTGCATTAATCATGAATTGACCGTAATATAAATGATGAATATTTATGTCCTTTCAACAAGCAACAAATAAGTTCGTGCGCCTCCTACATTGTTGACCATGAGTAGCAACGTGAGCCGATGTTGTCCCCGATGTTTATTAATAATAACTCTCAGTCCCCTGAATATACTAAACACATGACCCAAGCTAACGCTCAGAAATCGGCCATAAGAAAGCTGATAGAATGTTAATAACATGGCATGAACCACTTTATAGTAAAAGTAAATTTATATGAGCATATAAATGAATCCATACACGTACAAAAAAATGAATAATGTGGGTTAGCGCGGATAAGACCTATAAGTGTGTTCGTATACATATACAAATAACGGTGTATTTTTTCTAATAAGTCTATTAGTATATGATTACAAACATTTTTTCTTATGACATAATATTTTATTGTGACACAAAACAATTGACTAAATGATTGCATATTAAACCTTGGCCTCGCCGGTCGCCATGTTTACTGATTGGGGACAGAATTCAGATATCTTACTTAACATGAAAATCAAAACATTTAAAATTAGGTCTTGCTGTATTTCATACAATTTGTAACGTACAATCACAAAATCATTAGGTTTAAAAAAATACACAATGGTATTCTAAAGCTAAAATCTAAGCTGTATGCTTTGAATAGATATTGAAAAACTATTTTATAGTTACTTATTATGCAGCAAAACTAAAATTCAGCATAATTACTTAGTAAAAAAGACATATTATTTTCTCAAAACAATTTAAGTCATTTTATACGCACTGAATGAAACAAAAGTTTAAAAAAAACTTTATCTCAAATTTCGCTGCTTAACTTCTGTTCCAGTGAACCTTGATACTATCGTCTAAATTCAAGATTCAAATAAGAAAAATAGTTTTACTGCGCGATGAAACAAATATCAAGCAACACCGATAAATTTTGGTGCAATCTTGATTAAAATCATTTCAATTCATGAAGATGGCAAAGTAAAACTATTTAAGTTTCACTAGATTATCACTAGTTTTTTTCAAACGATATGTATATATGGGTACTATACCTTACAATGCATATGTGATTATAACAGCAGAAGTATGATTCTTCGACAAGCATAAATCTATACTTGGTCGGATTGATCTGAAAGATGTAGGAAAATAAATGAATTAAAAGTAAAAAGTAAGGGAAACGAACTCGTTCCGTCCTTGACCACTAGCTGAACTCATAAGTACGGCGCACTACTGATCTTAGCCGCAGATGAACATGACTTATACTCGCTCTGATACGTATATATATATTATGCGATGGCGAGATCGACACAGTGTGTCGAAGTATAGGAGAGGTATAGAAAAGGTACACTACTATAGTAAGATATACTTCGACATACTGTATCAATTTCACCATCGCATGATATATGAGCGTATCAGAGAAAGTATAACTCGTGGTCGACCACGGTAGGATTACTAGCACGCCGTACTGATGAGTTCAGCTAGTGGTCGAGAACGAAACAAATTCGTTTTTATTATTTGTTCCTTTCAATTTCTTTATTTTCCTACATCTTTAAGATCAATGCGGCTACTTGTGGATTTAATAGGCTTGTAGCACAATCGTACTAGTGCTATGATATTCACGTATTTATTTTAAGGTGTGGTACACATATATGAATATTGTCTGAAAAAACCAGTGATAATATAGTGAATCTTACATAGTTTTACTTTGACTTCTTCATATAAATAATAAGTTCTCATTATGTTCGTTAGTTAGTAGAGTATTGACTAGGCACAGAGAAAGGGCAGCTCAGTGACTTGAACTGTCATTGTTCATCAGGTATTGTAGTTAAATCTGATTGTTTTTTTTAATGTTTATTTGAGTGTATTTTAAAATATTTAGTGTACGTGCTGTTTATTACTAAAAAGCTTTGCGACTGTTATAAAGTTTACAACAAGATCGTTGTTTTTTCAGTTTGCTTGACGTGGATAGCGAAAAGCTATCGAAACGTTGCAAAAATACAGATTGTTATATTAAATAATCTGTATATCTATTTGTGCATATCATTATTCTATTGATCAGCTCTAGTCCTTGAGTTAATCCATGTGCAACACCATAGAAACATGTATAGGTAATAAATTTCTATACAATTTTAAAATAAAAACTTTCTTCCTGTACATGAATTACTTATGTAATGCTTTTTAACGTATAAAAATTTTTATCGACACGATTAAAATAAATTTGTCCAAAATTTTTGCATTAGTGTTCTGCTTTTGATCGTTGTTATTATAGTAAAAAAAAAAAAAAACGTCAGCATCTGTTTTTTCGTTTTGCAATATGTCACAGCTCAAAATAGACTGCATATTTCATTGGTGAGATGATAGTCTATAAACCTACATCTGAGATTTAAACAAATAGTAATAAAAAATGGGATAAGAACAAATTAATTATAATGAAAAAAAAACAAACGATTGTTTTACATTTGTGTGCAGTCCACTCCGTTGTATTTTATATATACTCACATATATTGGTGGAGCTTAACTCCTAAGCATGCCCTGCACGGCAACCCCCCACTGACAAATATATTATTTAAAATACTTTTACTTCAACATTCTGTAAATTTGTTTAAATAATTGATTTTCTTGTATGAGATTGGAATAATGCTGCAAAATTTCGATGATTCATAGTTTTATTTTAATTTTTTTATTTCACCTGTCAATGTTTTTTACAATATTATATGTATGCATATCTGTTATTTTAATACAATTCACAAAATATTGAAACATTTTTTGTGTCTGATATTAAGATTTTTTAAAAAGATAGTTAAAAATATATTCATATAATAATAATATTAAGTAAAAAATTAATGGATAGAAGAGGAGATGCAAAAGGAAATTTCAGTAAAATATTTCTACATGTAAGCAAAATCTATTAAGAATATAATATTGATGTAAAGAAACTAAGATTAGCTTCGCGTCAGACTTATCGTTGTTATGTAAAAACAAATGCAGTTAAAGATTATTATCGGATTTTAATTTACATACCTTACCTGGATTTATTCGGTACTTATCTTGAAAACCGTTTTCTTAAGCACCGTGAAATTCTAACGAATTCAAAATATCTTTTCCCATGTAAAACTTCGAGTCTGAATGAAGAAGCATGCCGCCAACTATATAAAAATATTTCATAATTTTGCATGATGATTCTTCTGGACCATGGATTAATCAAGTAAAACTTTGGCGAAGATGGATTTGGGATAAAAAGGTCAATAATTTTATGAAAGCTCTTGATGCGTGTCACGTAAATACTTCTCCTAATGTTGATCCAATCTTGCAGGTAACGGCTGGGTTCACATTAACGAGATCAACAAAGGAATGCATTTTTCAACATTGTGCCAGTTAAAAAATTACTTGCGATCTTCCATGAGCGAGAATCGACTGAAAGGATCGGCTGGACTAAACATTCATCGGAATATTAAAATTGATGTGAAAGAGGTGGTAAACGGTTTTTTGTATGTGCCTCGACGAATTAAATTGATAAAAAAATAGTACATTTTAGGTTTTAGTAAACATTTAAAATTACTAATCTTGTAGTTTTATAATACATAATGTCATTTAAATGATTAATTTACTGCTATTTTTATGTTATCGATGCCTATAACGGAGTATCCCACAGCTTAGATTTCTTAATGTTAATCCAAGCGGGAAAACGTGGGTTGTGATAGTTTTTATACAAGGCGTCGATATAATTCCTTCTTTATGTACAAATAACCCTATTTACCCAATAGCCCCCCCCCCCCCCCCTCGAAGCAAAATCTGCGCACGGCCTCGATATTTACAATAACAGTCTCGCTGTGAATAAATAATAAGTTACTATGAACTTTTAATGTGCATACATCAAAGGACTAGGCAATAGATGGACATGGTTATTGAAGAGGAAATAAATAATATTATGATAGATATGGCTGTATAAATTTATGTTATAAATGAATCTATTAATTGGACATTATTATTTTTTATTTTGGGTTGGGTACAAGAAAGCTCTGCCTTTTAATGGTTATTTAGGGCTACGAAAAAAACTAGCAACATTTTTATTATTTTACGACCTTGTAAAGTTTTAAAAAATATTTGCATGTATGGCATGTCATACAAATAAATTTATTAAGGTAGAAGTAAACCAAATCGACTTTTCTTACAATATTCCTTAAATTTGCATATGATCTCAGTTTAGTTATTATAGTTATAACAATATAAAAGTTTTAAATTTGAGCATGACAAAAATAGTAAAGCGTCTGATTTGTGGTAAAATCGTAAACGACATATTTTAAACACATTGATTATAACTTATATCCGCTTTTTACCAATTAAAAAAAAACAGATTATAATTAATGTAATTAGTAAACTGTAGTCTAAGTTTGGAAAATCCCAGCAGTGAAATTTTAAAGTAAGAAATTTTCAATGTTTAAAACTTTTTTGCAGCTTTTTGAGAAGTATAGGGACAGCTGTGTAGTTAAGATAATATTTATTTTGCATATGCTATATTGCAGTACTCACTATAGAGTGTTTTAGGACTACCTTAAATAAAAATTTAACACGGTAATACAATAGTATTAACAGAATTTAAAGGCAAGCACAATTAGAACTTTCTTTTTTTTTTTTAAAATGAATATTATAATTACACTCGTTAACATTATTTGATTCAAGAATCGTGCAATCTGCGTCCTTATGTTTATTGCGAAGAACAAAGTCAATCCATCTGCCTTCTGTATTATCCCTTTCGTAACGCTATGTTGTGCTTAACGTAGATATATGTATGTTCAGCACTTCAACATCAATTGCTGTGATACACCCAAGAGATTGCTGCTCCAAAAACTCTAAAGTGTGTCAATCGATTTCATGTATTCTTAAACATCCTTCAAAACTCGATGTGCGCTAGAAACGCAAGAATGCAAGCATTTAGCGATACGAAGCATCGACAGATGGATTATTACGGCAAAATGACGACCCCTGCATAAACAGAACATTAATTCGGTCAAGCACTAACTGGTCAAACTTGTCCTTGAACTTCGTGTGTCCTCATTAAATGTGAGAGGGTACAACCATTTTTTACGTAACAACGACTGCCTTTTGTATTTCGTTAAGTGTACTCTAAGTAACTATAGAGGCTCGAGAGTAAGTACGGTTGCAACCTTCAAAGTAAGTATTATTCCCGCAAACGATTTAAATCGTGTGATCCCTTGAATCTGCGAGAAATTTAAGCCGTATAAGAAAAGTGTAAAGCAAAATCCAAACACTATACGTACTTCATTCCGCAAACGATTTAAATCGTGTAAGTCCTCGAATCATTGAGAGATTCAAGCCACGTAAAGAACTTGTGTGAGCGATCAAAGTGAATTTACTACTCACCTAAAAACTGAACAAAGAAGAGCAAGAAAGGAAGGACTGTAAAGACAGGAAGGCCTGTAGGACTTCCGACATAAAAATCAGTCTAACGAAAATCAACTTTGCCACGAGAGTCCTTGTGTAGAATAAGGATTAATTACGATCTGCCGCAGAATTTCTTGTGACTGCGTGCGTGCAAGCAGCGGTTGAACGACAAGGGTTACTCATATAAGTTAAGTAAGTTATTAAAATTTATTTATAAGTAAATATTAGCGTGAAAGAAAAATTGTAACTGCGAACATATGAAATAATTGAAATTATGTATCAGCTATTTTCAATCTAATTTAAATGCAGAAAATTAAAATTAGGTAGATGAATAAATTTATCCGGCCATTGTTCTTATTTTGTTTGATAATAATTAATTTTAAATAATTGAAACTATTTTATAAATGATTTAAAGCCTGGAATTGCAATTTATACAGTTGTACAATTAATTGTGAATCAATAAATAAACTACTACTAAAGATTCACGTACAATATATAACAGCAAACGTACTAGACTAACGTTCAATAATAGACTCAGTAGCTTACCATATAACGATATACGATACCTACAAGTACGTGTGACAAAATGTGAACGCGATCAGAACTAGCTGACGATTACAAACAACTAAATGTGTCTCGCGTATCAGACACCGAGTGCAATAAGTCACCGTTTACAACTACATAGACACCTCGTCGGAATATAACACTGCATCGCTGAGTCGATAATACATCTATGAAACGAAAACGTATGATTAAAAACGAGTAAATGAGGCTTCGTAACCGACGGCTACTTTCCAACGAGTAGAAATAATAAAAAATTATTCGTTCGTAGATTGAGTGTACGACGTCCGACCTTTAACTCCTGGTACAGACATAACAAATTCACATCTCTTGTCGAAAGCTAGCTTTTTTGTTCTAAAATGAGTTCAAAACGAAGCCTAAAACAAATTTTTACAATTATACGAGTATATTAGGGAGGCTCAGTGGACAATTTTTAGTCAAGCTTAACATTTTTGATAAAAGTTCTAAAAAATATATATTTTGAATATGAAGCACAAGAAAATAAATAATTTTCGCACATCATTTTTAAAGTCCTAGAGAAAATACTAATAAAATATAAAACGATAAGGGATATGCAATTTATGTGCTCTACAAGAGACGATTATTTTAAATGTCTCCTCCACTTGACTAAATTTGTAATATCAGGAGAGTACTCTTTTAATGTGCTAAAATAATAAGATAATAAAGAATGAGATATTGAAGTATAAAATAAGTATATTTTTTAAGTTGGATATAAATTATTTCATAAAATTTTTCAATATAATATTAGTTCATATTTTTACTTGAAAAATTTTTTTTATAAATGGTGTGGCATATGGTGTGGCATACCAATACGTACGCACCCCACCACCTCAGATAGGGACCTATGACCAAGAGAGAGGAGAAGCGGAACTTTTTTGAGTCGGGTCAGAGAGTAGAGAAGAAGGAGAAGAAACAGGACTCTTGAGACTGGCAGACGTGCCTCCAAATTACCGCGCTATTCTTTGCTCTTCCCTCGGTTCTAAAGAATAATAAAAAGAAGTTAATAGTCCTCACTGTGTACATATTTCGCGTTCATCCAACCGACCACAAACCCACGTAACAGGAGAATTTTCGGTGTCAAAAGCGGGATCGGTTGGAAAGCACACACAGCGTAGTACCGCAATACAAAAAGTGTTAGGACAAAAAAAATTTTTTTTAAACAAGTGACCAAATAATTAAGGTCAGAGAAGTAAAGAAAAAGGGGACAACGCAAAGCCAAGCCAGTGGAAGACTTCCTAGACAACGGAGCCAAACAGCACACCAGAGATCGGACTATAACGCCTATCACAAGAGGAAAAAGGAGAAGCTTAGGGAGATCGAAATCCAGATCCACAGGAAGAAAAAATGCGGTCCGGTGTAGCCCTATTAGCCATTTGGAGAGCTACTACATGGTAAGTACATAAAAATACAGAAACCTTTAATACATATACAGGTATGAATTTTACGTCCCCTAGGAAAGTTAAGGGAAGAGACACTTTAATATATATTTTTTCACATGAATGGCATAATTACACAAAATGATGAATATTAATAAATAATAACGAGATATATGAATGCTAAAATATTATGAAGGTATAATAGGACGGAAAAACTAACGTAAATCATTATGACAAAAAAACTCCTTTAACTACGAAAAAAAAGTACGATAACTTTATTTTCCGCTCAACCATCGCTACATTAAAAATGACACCCGTGAGTAAATGCTACTAATTTAAACTTTACCTACCCAATCACGCTAGATTTTTTTTTTTTAGCAAACAGGGCAAACCTTTGTTCCCCAACAACCAGAATATTTATTAATAATTTAGCGACCACTGGAATTCACACAAGTTTTAATTTAAAATTATATTTATACTACAAGAAACAAAAAATAAACTTATAGCATTAGTAATAATAACGTGCCTAATCAAAAAAAAAGAGAAGAACACAACCGAAATTCGAACAAAAATGATTGCATGATTGTCAAACCCATAAAATTGGACTTTTATACGGGACGTAAAGTAGAATAACAAAAGTGAATTTCGTCACCATCTGACACGACAAAAAAAAAGAGGAGAAAGTAACATTCACTCTTAGTACCGACCCCAAAAATTTCCCATTCGCCTACTTGGAAACGGCAAACAGAAAACACCCGGCCATTTACAAGCGAACTTGAGCCAACATTATTTAATACATACAACAGAGACACTTGAAAACCCTTGCAGGCATTTGAGCCCAAGGCATTTTATTCATCAACTTTATTGCAAACAATAATAACGGTAAATTTTACGCCGAATGCATAAATATTACGGACATACCGATAAGAATAATTGTACCTTAAGTAGACTTGTTGGAGTGTGAGACAATTTGAGGGACAGAGCCATACAGCGTCGATGGGGGCGACGGAAAAGGCCTACAAGAAGCGATAATAAGAATTTTAAGAGCAAGTAATATTAATGAAAAACAAAGCGAAAATTAAAAACTGATTAAAAACAGAAACGAAATTGTTGTAACCAATAAAGAAGAAATAATTGAGAAGATATTAAGATTGGCAGACACATCAGGCTGCAACGAAGCAGAACTACAACACGTGCGCGAACTGATAGAATTTCACCCTTGAAAATTCGGCCTCGACAGAGAGCCTTTAAGAGCAACTAGCGTCTTAAAACACAAGATACCTACAACGACAGACAAATCAACTGTAGCAAAAAAAATCAGGTACCCAATCGCTCTAAGGGAACAGATTGCCGTATAGTTCCAACACATGGATAGTACCCAAGCAGGCGGGCCCAAACGGGGAGAAGAGATGGAGAGTGGTAACGGACTTCAGACTACTCAACGAAATAACAGTTGGTTCGTGTCACCCACTAGCGTTCCAAAGCGATATTCTAAACCATCTTGCATCTGCCCGCTATATAACTGTAGTGGACCTGAAAATAGGATTCCTTCAAATAGTAATAGATAAAAAAGACGCTTATAAGGCAGCATTTTGCGGACCAGATGGCCACTACCAATACAAACGTATGCCAATGGGCTGCACTGATTCTCTAAATACATTCGTACGTGCGATAACACTAGCGCTAGCAGGCCTTTAAGGACATGAAATAGACGTATACATGGACGACATAATGCTGTTCGTAGCAACATTAGAAGAACACGGACGACGATTTAAAAAATTAGTTAAACATTCGGATGATATAAACTTAACAATAGAACCAAAAAATTGTCAGTTCCTTGAGACTCAATTAGAGAGCGAGTTGACCAAAAAGCTGACAATAATACCCCACAAACAGAACCAATAGAAAATTATAAACAAATAAGAGAAAACACACCGCAAAATGACAGGAATGAGAGAGATTTTGAGACTCGAAAATGCGGACTGCACTGAGTGGAGCCACACGAAAAATTTGCGCTAGCGGACGTCCCGCGGGACGGGAGTTGTCTTTTTTATCGTTTAATCATTCTTGATGGCTCAACACTCTTAACGACAAAACTAAAAGACGCCCTTCGTAAATCAAAAGAGATACATGAAAGTAGCAACCCAGGGGAGACAGAAGACATCCTCCGAAGCGATAACGCCTTTGGAGACGGAGAATGCGCTTTTGTATATGCCTTAGAGTATAATAAAAATATATGCATTCATTTGCAAGCGACGCCGGATAAGATTATTTATCAGCATTGTATAGGAAATAAGGGCAGAAAATTTATACATGTATATTTAGAGAATCAATACTACCAAGCCCTAATAAAGGAAAACCATAATAAACAAAAGAGGCCTGATGGCAGCAGAAGCTCAGAGGCAGAGCCAGAGAAGCACCCGCCAAGAAGTAAAGAATT
>JAPYYV010002308.1:0-21147 GCA_030522625.1 Copidosoma aretas | reverse complement strand
ATGCTATGGCATGTAAGATTGGGTCATGCTTCAATAGTTTACCTTAAGAAATTTCAACAGAAATTTCCAGATATTAAATCATTACAAGACGCGACTTTTCATGAGCAAATTATGAATTGTAAAATCTGTATGCTCTCCAAATTTAATAAGTTGCCATTTCCATCTGTGCGAACCAGAGCAACTGAGCCTCTGCAGATAGTGCATTCAGATATTAGGGGTGTTATAAATCCCCCCTTCTACCCCAAAGGATGCTTATTTTTAGTAGTATTTATTGATGATTACTTGCGTTTGGAAATGGCGTATTCTATTAAACATAAAAACGAGACGGGTTCGTGTCTAGAACGATTTATTAGAAGTGCCAGAAATCTACTTGGCAGAGATGCTAAATTCTGCTACCTTCGGTCGGACCAGGGAACTGAGTTCACGGGTGGGCGTACAATTGAAGCCCTAAACAAGTTTGGAGCGGAGCTTCAGCTCGCTGCCCCAGACACCCCTGAACACAACGGGACGGATGAGAGGTTTAACCTAACAATTCAAAGACAAATTAGATGTTACTTATTAGATGCGCGACTTCCCTTAAATATGTGGGATGCTGCACTTGAGGCAGCAGTATACGCTTAAAATCATACGCCCCACAAAGGTATCGGTATGGAAATACCACTGCAGAAATTTGCTCCTCACAAGTCACTTCACATAGACTAAATTAGACGCTTTGGTTGCCTGGCCTATGTCAAAATTCACAGAAACACTGGCCCAAAATTCTCTCCCGTCGGTAGAAGCGTAATACTTGTGGGGTACACTGATACTGGTTACACTCTTCTATACCCTGAAGAAAGTAAGTTCTATCAAAGTCGAGATGTAAGGTATAATGAAAAAATGGTGTATGGTGATATTTGCGGGAAAAATAAAATCAAGGTTTGGGAAGACGAGAACACAAATGGGAACATAGAGGACCATCTCATTGTATTTGATGCTCCAGAGGCAATTTCAAAAACGGAGGGAGAGATCACTGTTAAAAGAAAGCCCGGTCGCCCTAGAAAAACTCCTCTTGCTGCTACTGACTACACTTCTGTGTCTATAAATGAGACTAGTTTTCAAAACCTGTTGAACATAACAGGTATATTGTTTGGATTCAATTTTCTTCCTGATAATCAGTGTGATCTCGATAACAGCATGAAAGACTTGGATGATGTAAAAAACTTTGCTTTACTAGCAGACATAAATAAAGACCCGGAGTCTTTTCGAGATGCGATAAAATCAAGTAATAAAAGTGAATGGCTAAAAGCAATAAATGAAGATCTTCAATCCATGGCTAAAAATCAGGTATGGACAGTCGAAGACCGTCCAACAAAAAATAAAGACGGAAGCAAACCTAACATAATTGACTCTTGTTGGGTTCTAAAGCGCAAGATTAATCAAAGTGGTGAGGTCAAATTGAAAGCCAGACTTATCATTCGTGGCTTCAAGGACAAAAACCAGTATGATCTCCAAGAGACATATGCATTCGTCTCACGACTAGCTCCGATTAGATATGTACTTGCAATCGTGAATAAATTTGATCTCGAGATGCGGCAACGAGACGTGGAAACTGCTTTCCTAAGTGGCACTATCTGTGAGAAGATTTATATGGAACTCCCTGACGGGATTCCTTATTCCCCAACTGAAAGGAAAGACAAGGTATGCAAACTTCAAAAGGCCTTGTACGGATTAAAGATTAGTCCCAAGCGTTGAAATAAACGATTCACCGAAGCAGCCACTAAAATTAGGCTTAAAGCTCACTCTAGCGAACCCTGTTTGTTTACATGGAAAAGAGAACAGAAATATTTAATTTTGATTCTGTATGTCGACAATATGTTAATTGCGAGCAATGATGCGATCTAACTAGACGATATAAAGATGAGCTTGCAAAAGGAATTTGATATAACAGATTTAGGCGATGTGAAAAACTTTCTTGGAATAGAAATCCAAAGAGACAGAGAAAACCCCATAATTAAATTAACTTAAGAACAATACACAGCTAGAATCTTGAACAGATTCGGTTTTGATGAGTTGAAGCCTTAGATGACTTCCATGGTGACCACTCAGGTTTTAAATCACAAACGGAGAGAGCCAGAACAGAAAAATGATGCGGAGACTCTTGGCAGAGCGCTCACAAAACAAAATGTTCCATTTAGAGAAACTGTGGGGAGTCTACTCTACTTGGCAAACACTGTTCGCCCCGATATTGCCTACGCGGTAAACGTACTCAGTAGACTTCAGGTCAGTCCTACTGAAGAAGATTGGTCTATGGTAAAACGCGTTTTCAGATATCTGCAAGAAACGGAAGGACGCGGCGTCGTTCTAACTGTAAAAACTGACTCACTAGAAGCGTTTTCAGATGCAAGCTTTGCTGACTGCAAAGATTGTATTACGACATGCGGTTATGCGATTAAATTATTGGAGGCACTGTGGCTTGGAGGTCACACAAACAACACTACGTGTCTCTCTCTACTTGTCAGTTCGAATACATTGCTATGAGTGAAGCATGTCAAGAGCTTATGGCTCTGAAGAATTCACTGAAACTCATCCTAGATAAGTTATTTTGTCCGGTCACATTAAACTGTGACAATAAAGCTGCTAAAGCTAGTGCGAAGACTAGTGGAGGTGCTTAATTAAGGCATATCACTGATGTAAAACAACACCACGTAAAAGAGTATGTAACTCGAAAACTTGTTAAAATTAAATGGGTGTCCTTGGGACAGCAAATTGCTGATATATTTACGAAACCCCTTCCGTTTGAACTTTATGCCAAATTAACCAAGGCACTGCTATGAGATGACCTTTGATGTGAAAAGATGCGAAAAATAACAGATGCGCAAAATTATACATTCGTATTCTCTAATTCTTTTTTTTTATTGTCTGTTTTACGACCAAAAAACTAAATAACGTGTGCTGTGACAGGGAATAGGATAAATCCGAATGCGATTCAAGATGTGTTGATATTATTTTCTATTATTTTATATTCTTGTGTATTTTTATTCCTGCAATGGAAATGATCGGGAGGGAGTGGAGGAATAGAGTGTGCGCTCCTCTCCATTGCAACTTCTTATATATATATATGTGTGTATGGTATATGCAGTGGTCTGCGGGCGCTGCGTGCGCAGTGACGCGACGGTTGCCTACCGCGCCACTGACCAGTTTCCAACCTGCCTCTGTACAGAGCACACGTGCTCTGCCATCGTTGAGTCGTGTTTAATAAACTCTTTAAACAAAGACAACCGAGTCCTGTTTATTCGATCCGTACCCAGTTTCCCTAATAATGTAAACCCCAAGCTTTTTAACCCATTGATATCTCCGTGGCGTGGCATTGGTCTCCCGTACTCTGGAGAGTACACGTTGGGCGCTCTGTGCATGCAGCTTTGACGATAAAGGGTGATTTATAATTCAGTAAGTGCAGGGAACGGAAAGTAGAAAAGTTTATTTTAAAAAGCTTAGTTTCATAGGTGTATGAAAATATGTATTACACTGTAAGAAACTTTTCATTTTCATAAAAATTAGGAAATCATAGAAAACATCTTTTCTTAACGTTATGTAATAGATATTGTACATGACTTTTAGGATTCAAATAATCATATCAAAACATCATTATGAAGAGAAAAAGATTAATAAAACAATACGTGTATATGAGGACATTAGGTTAATGCAAGAAATTTGAAAAAAAGATTTTTAAGAATTTTAAGAAATTCTTTATATTGATTGAGATCAGAATAAAAAGAATTTTTCTTACATTAATAAATTTTAGAGATACATTTATATATAAAAAAATCTTGAAAAAACTTTTTAATTACAAAGTTGAGCAGAAGGCCCTAAAGGTTACTTAATAAAAAGAAAATATGAAAAATTTTTAACGCACCGTTGTGCAGAAGGCCCTAAAATATACCAGAAAAAGCCTATCTAAGGTTAGCGTACCTCGTAACCATTTGAGATCATGGGAGGAAGAGAGAGGTTCGCGTATTTGACCTCTCTCTCACTCTTAAGTGCTTAAGAGGTTACGCCTACGCGTTACGTGCTTTATAGGACCGCAGCCTAAGAATAGTGGCTATTCAAAACTTACAGAGGGTGATTTCAAGGTGACAAATAAATACATCTAATTGATTACTTTTAATTGGTATGTGTCTATTTGTCACCTTAACGTGCAGGAATGGGTAGGTAGAGGGTTGGTTTCGAATGTCAACTGAGTTACTTATTGGTGAATAAAACTAGTATTAAATAAATCTTATGTCGCGATTAACTTAAAGGTAAGTAATCGAGGTTAGGTATCGGAACCTACCGAAAAAAGTTAAGATTTCGGTAAGGCGTGTAAAATGAGCACTGTTTAGTTTGTACACTGGCCGGCAATATATTTACGACGCCATGTAACAGTCGAGCACTGCTGTACATACGCAAATTGCGTAGGCAGCAGTACTCAACTGTTAAGGGGAGAGGGTCGCGAATATCTTGCCGTCCAGTGTACGCTCGATATGTTACCCAACAGACACATTTAACTAAGAATTCTGAAAGATATCTTGTTGGTATCTTAAATACCAGCATTAAGATGTCTTTAAGAATAAAGATTTCAGAAATCTTACACAAATGTGTTTGTTGGGTACGTGACCAATACGATACGCGCTAGACGCTGGATTCTAGCGTGTATGAAAATACACCTTAACGCGTAACCATTCAAGGTTATAAAAGGGCAGGTTGCTCAAAACGGACACCCACCCAGTTGTAACTTGATAAAGTATATCTATATACAGTAAATTAGCATATAGTTACAACTGAGTGGGTGTCCGTTTTGAGAACGCTGAAAGAGGGAGGGAGAATATCGCATATTTGAACTCTTTCTCACTCTAACAGGCTGGAGTGGTTATGCCTACGCGTTACGTGCTCCATGGGATCGCGGCATAAGCATGGAGACTGTTCGAAACTGGGGATAACTTGAAGATAACATATAAATACATAGACTTAATTATTGTAATTGATACATATCTATTTAACGTGCAGGGATAAGTAGGTAAAAAAATCAATGTTAAAAAGGTTAGTTTTATAAGTGTACGAATAATCTTGCATACTGTAAGAAAATTTTGACTTTCATGAAATTTGAGACGTACAAGCAAAAAATTTTGTTAAGTTTTTAAAAAATATCTTAGAAGTAACTTTAAAGGTTTTAATACTTAATTTAAGACATCTAACTGACTAATGTAACTGGTGTATATCTATTTGTCACCTTAACGTGCAGGAATGGGTAGGTAGAGGGTTTGTTTTGCAAATCAACTGAGTTACGTATGGGTGAATTATATAAGTCTCAAATAAATTTTATATCACGTTTAAGTTACAGGTAAGAAACCGGGGTTAAGTTTCAGAACATACCCAGAAAAGTCCAGATTTTGGTGAAGCGTGTAAACTGCACCCTGTTTAGTTTGTACGCTTTATATGTCAAGTGACCAATACGCTACGCGCTAGACTATGCCTAGTGGCTACTCAAAACGTATAGAAGATGACTTTAAGATGCAAAATAAATACATCTAATTAATGATTGTGACTGGTATATTTATCTATTTGGCACCTTAACGTGCAGGGATTGGTAGGTAGGTGGTTGGTTCCGAATGTCAACTGAGTTACTAATCAGTGAATTAAATAATTCTTAAATGAATCTTATGTCACGTTTAAGTTACTGCAAAGTATTCGAGGTCACGTTTCGGAACCTACTTAGAAAAGTCAAGATTTTGGTAAGGCGTGTAAACTGAACACTGTTTAGTTTGTACGCTCAATATGTTACGGGACAAATATGTCATGTGTTAGACGCTGTATTCTAGTAGTTATGATAATGGACCCTAATGCGTAACAATTTAAGCTAATAAGAGAGCAGCGTTCTCATAACGGACATCTACCTACACTGAGAGAACTTTGGCACTGCTAAAGTGCCAACCAAGACGGCTCATATACCATACTGTGGATTAGCAGTGCTCTTACAACTTCAGTGAGCTGCTCTTCCTTTTGGCGCAGCAGCGATACCAAATAGTGTGGGCAGCGCTACCAGTTTACTGGGATACTGACTGAACCTCTTTATATGGTATAGCTGATATCTTGTGTGATGGTGTAGATACTCTTCCGTTTGGGTCAGCTGCTCTCCTAAAGTGGTAGAGCATTAGCGCCATGACGTATGTACGCTTCAGGATCACAGTTGGCCCTGCATAAGTTTAAACGTTCTCTCAGTACAGTTGTAACTGTATGATAAAATATATCTATAGTACTTAAGCATACAGTTTTAACTGGGTGGGTGTCCGTTTTGAGAACGCTGCGAGAGGGAGTAAGAGTATCGCATATTTGAACTCTCTCTAAATATAACGGGCTCAAGTGGTTACGCTTACCATGGGACCACGGACTCATCATAGAGACTATTAAATACTAGGGATAACTTGAAGATAACAAATAAATACATCCACTTGATTATTGTAATTGATATATATCTATGTATCACCATAACGTGCAGGGATGAGTAGGTAAAAAAATCAATGTTGAAGAGATTAGTTTTATAAGTGTAACGAAAAATCTATTATACTGTAAGATAATTTTTACTTTTATGAAGTTCACGACATCCAAGCCAAAATATTTTCTTATGTTTTTGAAGAATATCTTGTAAATGAATTTTAATGTTGTAATACACATTTTAGGACATCTTTTTAAACAAACAAACAATATTCAGTCACAATAATTATGTAGGTAGACATAAGGTTACAGCAAGAAATGTAAAAAAAAAAATTGAATAATGTTAAGAAATGGTTTTTGTTTGTTGTAATAAGTATAAAATAAAATTTTTTGAAAATTAATAAATTTTAGAGGTACAATTATGGTACAGAAAAAAATTTAAAAAATTTTTAAACTCAAGGTTGTGCAGAAGGATCTGAAGATAAATTTATAAAAAAAGCGATTAACAGATTTTTTAATAAAACGTTGTGCAGAAGGACCCAAAATATATTAGAAAAAGTTTATCAAAGCATAAACGCTATTCGTAATTTCGAAAGGATGACTTTAAGGTAATAAATAAATACATCAACTTGACTATTGTAACTCGTCAATATCTATTTGTCACCTTAAAGTCGTCCTTAAGGCATAAACCTGTCTTTATTGACTGGCGCCACAACATTTAATTGTGAATGTTCATAATTACAACGTCGATTATGAATATAGCTTCTCAAAAAGCACTGATTGAATTACGAAACATGGACCCAGCTTGATTAGCTAACAGGATACTTCAGGCGGAAGCCAGGCGCTAAAAGGTGGGCAAGTTTCAGCCTGCAAAATGGTGGACTTAACCTAAGACAATTCATGTATTTATATGTTTCTACCTATATAATAACAGCAGCATATACAAAAAAAATGATTCGCTTAATCTGATACCATAGTTTAACAAAAAAAAAGAAAAACAGAAATATAGATATATATATTTTTAAAAATCTCTAGTAAATAATGTAAATACTAAGGGATCAAAGTGAATAAATATCTCCATAAAATTTTTAGGATCTAAAAAAAAAATCATATCTATTGGTCAATACTTAGGAAAAATATATCTTTATCTAAAAGATAATAATTAAAAATTGATTAAATTGTAAGAAAAATTTATAATTTTGATGAATTAAAAAAAAAGTTTACAAATTAGAAAAAAATATATGTATATAAACTAAAAAGATAATGATTAAAAAATTAATACAGTTGTAAGGAAAATTAATAATAATGATAAGAAAATAAAATTAGAAAATTATAAAAAATATATACATACATACACTACAAAGATTCAATAAGTAATGTCTTTTTGTTTTTGTCTGATAAGGGGGTTGGCGCGCGTAGAGCGCAGGGGGCGCAGCATCGCTAATATATGTATATATATCTTTATTCTGTATACAGACGATTTAATTACACGAAAAAATGTATATTATAGAATCAGTAATATATTATAAAAAGCCTAATAATAATAACAATAATAATAACCATAGAAGTAATAATGATAATAATATAGCAATAATAACATTAGCAATCCATCTATCTTATAATCAAATTAGATAATTTTTCCATTTAAATAGCTATAGTCATCATCAGAATGCGATGAGCAGAGCTTTTTTTCATCCGATCGCGGTGAGTACAGCTAGTTTTCGTCCAATCTCGTGGGCTAAGTTTTATTTCGTCCAAACTCTAAGGTAATAGACAATGTGACATGTTTAAGTTGGACAGCCTATTCTAAGTTATTGGAGCGTTAAAACCGCCAGAAAAACATGTTTGTAAGGTAATTTGGGGCTGCTCTTTTCCATGGCATGATTAAAAATATTGTTTGACTTTTCGTTCAAAAAAAAAAAAAATTATTTTCGTGAATAATAATTTTATCTTGAAATTGATATTTTATTCGTATTTCTCGTCAAATTTTAAGTCAAAATGCACTTATACACATTTAATTATGCAACTCAGGATTTTTAAACATTTAATGGAAAAAACCTGTTTTTCGGCTTAATGTTAAATAAAAATGGTAGCTGCAGTCCATCAATTCAAAATTGTAGCATAACCAAATTATCGATTTATAGCGAGCCTAGTGCTTTTGCTGTCATTCGCACCTGGTCGGATGAATGGCGCTGTAGTGTAATTAAGTGTCGGTATTTGAATTTAGAATCAGCGAATGAATTATTAACTTTTAAGTTTAACTGCGATCATGTGTTTAAACTCATTGTAAAAATCGATGAAATACCAGATCAAAGCGTAACCCTTGTTTATATCCTTTTTAAAACAAGTTAATATTGATCAATGCACGTTTGATTACAAAAAACTGCATAATGCAGCCCTGAAATATCATTTGTTAAGACTTTGGTAGCAAACTTATAAAACGCACCTTATCACATACTAGCTCAATTTAGGTTTGTGCTTTAGGAAAAGAGATTTTTTTTTTTAATATTTTGTTAATTCTAAATGAAATCTTTGACGCCTAAGTGTTTTTCTAAAATTTTGTATCACGTAACCATCGTGCGCAACGTCCAGATGTCTGTATACCCAGGCAATGGTGTCCATAAGTTGCGCCAGAGGAAGTAGAGCTTTTTGAAGCTCTAGGAAACTTTGCATAATGTCTAGGTGTCTGAATACTAAGAGGATGATGTCTAGGAGTGGCGCTCCAGGAAATTAAGTTTTTCTTGGCCTTTTAAACAATACATTGAAACCTAGTGTTGAGATAGTTTTCTCCGTAAAAAGGTGGTTTATGCGAAAATTATAAAGTATGCTATCAAAGTATAACTTGGAGAGGCTGTTTATGAAGTTTTTATACACCTCTATGCGAAATTTCAGATAGGCTTATAGGATAATATCACGAGAACAAGACGTTTGAAAATCGTTGTTAAGCACTCGTTTAACATGGGGTCTTATGGACGTACACAATTTTGAGACCGGAAGTCACAGGATGATTCTTCGTACAAAAGTATATAAATAAAATGCGGATTTTCATTTTTTACAAGCCAGAATTTTTTTAACAGTGATTCAGAGACTTTATATTTTTAAGCATAGAAATAAACATTGGCTGCATATTAGCTGGGCCAAGAAATTAACGTTGGTCGAATTTTCGCTAAGCCAAGAAATCAACACTGTTACAATTTTGGCTGAGCCAAGAAACAGACAGTGGTCATAAATCAGCCAATCCAATAAAACTGTATGTTCACCGCTTGGATGAGCCAAGAAACGAATTAACAGCCGTCGAATCTTGGCTGAGCCAGGAATTAAACTGTGAACAAGTCTTGGCTAAGCCAAGAAACGAACAGCGGTTGAATCTTAGCTGAGCCAAGAAACGAACTCTGTTTTATTCTTGGCCGAGCCAAGAAACAGGCTCCGTTTTTATCTTGGCTAAGCCATAAACGAGGTCCGTTTTAATCTTGGCTGAGCCAAGAAACAAGCAGTGGTCGAATCTTAGCTGAGCCAAGAAACAAACTCAGATAACGTTTCACCCTAGCCAGGAATAGGGCTAATGAACCAAGAAACGAACAGCGATTGAATCTTGTCGTATCCAAGAATTAAACAGTGAACAAGTCTTGGCTGTGCCAAGAAACGAACAGTGGTCGAAACTTGGCATAGCCAAGAATAAAACGAAGCCTGTTTCTTGGCTCAGCCAAGAATAAAACAGACTTTGTTTCTTGGCTCAGCCAAGATTCGACCGCTGTTCGTTTCTTGGCCCAGCCAAGACTTGTTCACAATTTAATTCTTGACTATGACAAGATTCAACCGCTGTTTGTTTCTTGGCTCAGCCTAGCGGCAAAAATACAATTTTATTGGATTGGCTGATTTATGAACACTGCTTGTTTCTTGGCTCAGCCAAGATTAAAACGGAGCTCGTTTCTTGGCTTAGCCAAGATAAAAAGGGAGCCTGGTTCTTGGCTCAGCCAAGAATAAAATAGAGTTCGTTTCTTGGCTCAGCCAAGATACAAACTTAGCCTGTTTCTTGGCTCGGCCAAGAATAAAACAGAACTCGTTTCTTGGATCAGCCAAGATTCGACCGCTATTCGTTTCTTGGATCAGTCTAGTGGCGAACAAACAGTTTCATTGGTTTGGCTGACTTATGACCACTGTTTGTTTCTTGGCTCAGACAAAATTGTAACAGTTTTAATTTCTTGGCCTAGCGAAGATTTGGCCGACGTTAATTTCTAGGCCCAGCTAATATGCGGCCAAAGTTTATTTCTATGCTTAGAAATATACAGTCTCTGAATTACTGCTCAAAAAAATACTGGCTAGTAAAAAATGAGAGTCCGCATTTTATTGCTTTATTTTTGTACGAAGAATAATCCTGTGACTTCTGGTCTCAAATTTGTGTACGTCCTTAAGATCCCATGTTGAACAAGTGCTTAACAACGATTTTCGAACGTCTCGTTCTCGTCATATTATCTTATAAGCCTATCTGAAATTTGCATACCGGTGTATAAAAGCTTCATAAACAGCCTTATCATTTTTACTTTGATAGCCCACCTTATAATTTTCGCATGAACCACCTTTTTACGAAGAAAACTATCTCAACACTAGGTTTAAATGTAACGTTTAAAAAAATTTTTTTTTCTAAAGCACAAACCTAAATTAAGCTCGTATGTTGATAAGATGCGTTTAATAAGTTTGCTACTTAACAAATGATATTTTCAGGGCTGCAATATGCAGTTTTTTGTAATCAAACGCACATTGATAAATATTACCTTGTATAAAAACGATATTAAGACGGGTTACGCTTTGATCTAGTATTCCATCGATTTTTACAATGAGTTTAAACACATGATCGCAGTTAAACTCAAAAGTTGATGATGCATTCGCTGATTCTAAATTCAAATACCGACACTTAATTACACTACAGCGCTATCTATCCGACCAGGCGCGAGTAACAGCAAAAGCACTAGGCTCGCTATGAATAGATAATTTGGTTATGCTACAACTTTGACTTGATGGACTGCAGCTTCCACTTTTATTTAACATTAAGCCGAAAAACGGGTTTTTTTTAATTATTTGTTTAAAAATGCTGAGTTGCATAATTGAATGTGTATAAGTTGTGTGTGTAAGTGTATTTTGGCTTAAAATTTGACGAGAAATACGAATAAAATATGAATTTCAAGAGAAAATTATTATTTACAAAAATAATTTTTTTATTTTTTGAACGAAAAGTCCAACAATGTTTTTAATCATGCCATTGAAAAGAGCAGTCCCAAATTACCTTACAAACATGTTTCTTCGGCGGTTTTAACGCTATAATAACTTATAATAGGCTGTCCAACTTAAACATGTCACATTAGATATAGTCATCACCCGAATTCGATGAGCAAAGCTTCTTTTTGTCCGATCGCGGTGAGCACAGCTAGTTTTCGTCAAATTTCGTAGGCTTAGTTTTATTTCGTCCAAACTCTAAGGTAATAGATATAGTCATCATCTGAATTCAATGAGCAAAGCTTCTTTTCGTCCGATCGCTGTGAGTACAGGTAGTTTTTGTCCAATATCGTGAGCTTAGTTTCATTTCGTCTAAACCTGAGTTAAGCTTTTGTTCGTCCGGGACGCTGAAATACTTGCTAGTGCCCCCTACCACAGAAGTTGCGTTGTGACGCTTTGAGGGAAAGCATGCCTGATTGCTTTTTCTCCAATAATTCGACCTTTTCTCTATGTAAAAAAATTATAGAAAGCCATTTCACAATAAAAATTATTGGTCAAAACATGAGCGCTATTTTGTAGACGTAAATTTTAGTCAATTTAAAAAAAACATGTCTGCGTTTTTTACGCGTATGAAAGCTTCTTGTATTTTTAAGGTGCTAATAGAATGTGCTAGTGATACATGTTTCAATGGGTAAATAATACCCTACAGTTTTGACGAGTTACCCAAAGTTTGTGTATATAAGCTCGGTGTACGTACACTAGAGATTGAAAAGTAAGAAAATGGAAAAGCAAGACTAGCGATAAAAGGATATTTTGCCCTGTTTTTTACAAATTTTATCCCGAAAACGACTTTGACTGTTGCTCTTAATGAATACACAAAAATCAGCACCCTTTTTAAAATAAATTTTGAAATGCAGTGTTGTTTATTAAAATTGCGCGTAAGCGCTGGGATCTTCACCGACCACATTACAGCAAATCAAGCCACAATATCGTTTTAATGGCAGAATCAGTCACATTTACATATATTTTGTGCCAAAGTTCAACAAAAAAAAATTTCTTACAATAATGTCAATTACTTCTAGACTGACTGCAAATGCCCGATTCTATAAGCACTTCCAAAATAATTATAATAACCCCACTCTCTAATAGCCTAATTAATATAAACAATAAATATTATTAACTTTAATGATCTTTTTTTTCTCCGGTTATTATGTTAAAGTACATTATGTTATTTTGTTGAAGTAGCAATAGATTCATAATTTTTCTGTCTTCTTAAACTACTTTGAATTAGTGGATAAATTAATAATTATTAAACATCGTAATCAGGCAAGTTGATTTGCTGTGTAGGACGTTGGGAAGCTGTGGAAGGGCTGTAGACAGACTGTTGAAGTGTAAAATAAGAAAATGTGGGGTGGCGTGGGGATCGGGTGGGACGTAAGCCGGCGTTCTGGCTCAGACCTACCATACAAAATCATTTAAAGTCAGCACACTTTCACCTTCTTTTTAGTATAAGGAGCAACGTGTGAGGGGGTGTTGGGAGGGGGCTTTTATTTACTACCCTCACAAATTAACTGAATAACTTAGGACGATACAGATATTCATAGTTCATAGATGCCACCAAAACGGTGACACAGTGGCTGAGTAGCAGTTTTGTCAGTAAACATCATGGAAATAAATTTATTTTAGAAACAATCAAAACAATTATGCAAAATTACTAGCAGAATTGTTCTACGTAATAAAACAATAAATAAGAAAGATCCTTGTTGAGTTATCGTGCATATTTAAAGTTATAATTTTTCAAAAAAAAATGATGAACAATAATAATACTAATCTAAAAGTATAGTGTTACTAAATACTGAATAATGGTGAATAAAAAAATTGTATTTCTTTGTAAAGTATATTACTATTTTTGGGTGAAATAAAAATTTTGAAACACAAAATACGAGAAATTCAATTTTTTATGTTAAAAAATATCTTTAAAATCTTAAATAGGGTCCATAACTATATTGCTATTATTTAAGAGAAAAAAAAACAACATTTTTATTGCTTTAAAATATTCCTGATCACTAAAAATATTGGGGTTATACTGTGATAAAAAAAAATCGTTTTATCTTACAAAGAACGATGATGACTCATGCAAAATAACGCTTTTTGATGCTCTATGGGATATAATTCTTAAGAAAAAAATCAAATTTTTTCTACCCTAAAAATTAGAAGATTGGCTATTAAATATTAAAAATCATTATACCAACCTCTTTAGGGCATAGAATTTTAATTTTTATATTGAACAACTGCATAGAGAGAAATTTGATCATTTAAATCTGTGTATTATTGGAATCGGTCGAAGAGTTTATAAGATATAACCGGTTTTGCAAAAATGTTTAAGTATATATGTAATCAAATAAACTATTTATCGCAAAATCGTGATTTCAAAGGGTTTGTGCAGCTATTATAACATTCTATCATGTATTCATCATTTTATCATAGAAATTATAGCAAAAAAAGCAAAAAACCGCTTTTTCGACATTAAAAATCGTTATAACGACCTGTATCGTAATAAGGTGTGAACCTTTTATTTTTTTAAGAGTCATAAAAATTAGAATTGTTTACTGATACAGAGCTTCCTCTATCAAGAAGCAAAAACATAAGGAGAATAAAATACCTCTGCCAATAAATTAGCATAAAGCTTCCTCAAAAATATTCTTCTGCAGTTATCAAACTAAAAATAATTGAATATCAACACGATTAGAAATGTGAAAAAGAGCTATTTCTATGCTCTATAAGATTAAATTATTTCAAAAATATGATTATATATTGTATCTGACTAGTACAGAAAACATTGTTAGTTTTTTTTGGAATTAAAATACTATTGCACAAATAATTAAATAATATCACTGAAATCGATACACGTAATACAACTATCTTGTAGCTGGCACGTTGTTGAATATTTATGAAGCTGTCTAATTATCTGTAAAATATAACTATTTACGTAATTAGATTGAAATTTTTTTCACGCTTAAAATAACAAAATCGGTTTTAAAGCATCAAAAATCGTTACAACAACCTTAATAAAGTATAAAACGTCAAATATTTTTGTGAACCAATATAGGATATAAAAATAAACATGTTAAGCCCTTAATCATTATCATCACTCAGACGGTTTCTGAGATATGACCAATTTGAGAAATAAATCGTAGATTTTCTGTATTAAAAAAAAACGACATAACGTAAGAAGAATTTCTTAATTTAAAATAAAACAGTCATAATGCTTGATAAGATACAACTAACAATTAAATCCAATTAACTATTTTCACTTTTGAAGTAGCCAAAAATTGCGTTTTGCACAGTGTAAAGTGTTCTAACAACTTTTATAAGGTATTAAATCTAAAATTTTTTTTGAACTGATATTATTACAGAACAATAAAGAATATTTTCGAGAAATTGAAGGTACCATGATTTAAATCAGGAGATTAAAATGTTCAAACGGGCAAATTCGTTTCTATAATCATCCAAATTTCAACAAAATCGGTCGATGAGGGGCGACTCCGGATTTCGGAAAAAAAAAATTTTTAAAGCACTAGATGATCGTAAAAACGATTTTTTTTTTAAATCTTTGCCTTGAAAAGTGTTATCAGGTTGTAGACGAGTGAATACTCTACATTGAAAAATGAAAATAGTTGTCTTGTTTTATACATGTATCAAAAAAGGGTATAGGTTAAAAAATCGTTATAGCATCAATCCAGATCGATATTTTTTTTAAATTCTAACGTAAGAAAAAACTTGGATGGTTTTTTCAATTTTCCAGTTAGGCTTTAAGGGTTTAAATTTTTTACAAAAAAATGCCGTAATTTGCAATAAAGGCTTGAAAAAAATCGATCGGTTATTACTCAAAAAGGTAAAAACCGATTTTGCTGAAATTTCAAAAACTTTTTTACATCATTAAGAGCAACAATTTCTAAAAGATTCATGATTTTAGGTAATTTTATATTGCAGTTATTAAATGTCTTAAAAAACGCACTATTTTAAATTCGGACACAATTTGATTATAAGCAAAAGCACTTAAAGACTTTAAACTAGCACCATTTTTTAGACAATATAATAGAGAATAAGAAACATAACAGGTGCATATGGCGTGAAATGCACTTAAGGGGAGATATGACGTGTAGTGTAAAAAAAGCTTTTTTTTCACTTATGATTAAAATAAACAATTCCGCGCTAATATTTTCGATTGAAGATACCACGATTTGTGATCAGCGCATTGGTTTACTATTGAATCAATAATAAAAAGGCATATTTATGAAAAATTGAGAGCATTATGTTTTCTTGACTGGGCTACAGTGCCAGTACTAAGACAGACGCTAGACGGTGCATGAAAGTTAAAACTTAGGACTTATACGCACAGAACATATATTCTTAGTCCATTATAAACTAGAACAATGTTTTGAAAGCAAACCTTTTTTTTGTGTGATTAGAACAAGTGAGTCAAATTTTTCACTAGAGTAAAAAATAATTTTATTTTCTCTAAGAATACGCTATTAGTGTTGTTATTTTTTTTTGCAATATAATTCTGCATGCACTTTTTGCGCACGCATTTGGATCAAAGAATATCTTCCCATATTAAAGATAAGAGTAATACATACGATCTCTCTTAAACTAAGTATTTGTAATCCGATTTTCTTTAAAAATATACTCTCTACTTAATAAGAAATATATAACAAATATGAATTATTTTTTACAGATACCAAGATCAACCTCTAAAAACCACCATGAAAACGTTAGTATCATGGGATAAAGGAAACAGAGATAGTTATAAACATATCAAGAATAATTTTATCCGGAAAGCTATAACAGTATATGTCAAGGCACTGCAATTATTGTGGTAATTTATTTCGTATCTAGTTATTCAGAAAATTCGCTTACTTGTTTAGTAAATTATAATACATTTCTAAAGGAATGACGAGTTATATGAAATTCTACTGGTATGATATAAAGGCAAAAAAAAAAAGAATTCAGCAAGATATTTTTCTAGGCAAATAACTTATCAGGGTTTGTCTGCTTTTTTAAGGGAAAGGGATGCCTATGAGTCTAGATGCTTGCATAAGAAGCTGTGTTAAGGTCAGCTGTACTTATCAAACATTTACGTATCCGGTCTATCGATTGTGGGATATGCATGTGGTAAGCTAAGCTTACTGAATAATTTATCTCCTAAAGTAAAAAATAATATCTTATTTTACATAAACTTTTTTGTTTTACTTAGTCACTGGCTTTTTTAATTAAAAAAAAAAATTTCGTTAATAAAATAAAAGAAAAATTTTCTGTCTTTACAAGAAGCAGTTTCGTAAATACAAATAAAAAACTTGATCAAATCTTAGTTTAGTTAATGAATTAAAACAATAAAATAACTTGTTTTTAAATCGTCCTGAATCAACCAATGGCTGCCATTTGCACATATCTTTTAATTAAATAAAGTGACTACTAGTAAATGTACAAATAAATCGCTTTTCACGCGAATTTTATAATAATACGCGTGAAACCTCTAGTTTGTAATAATATTACTTGGTACTAATTTTTTAGTGATATAACTTAGCTACTACGAAGTTAGGTTCCTATGGAATAGCGTTATAAGAAAATGGTTTGTTGAACTTTGAGAAATAAAGTTTCATTTTTAAATATTACTGTAATACAGCTAACAATACATATTTTATAATCAAAGTTGTTGTTTCGGAGAACTTTCGTAAATTTTAACGAATACTTACTCTGAAACAAGTAGTACAATTTTATTTTAAAACGGTAATTTATGTACACAAGCCTCAAAGGTTTTAACAAATATTCGTTTTTATGTAAGATTAAATAGCTTTTTACTTCAATACAACAATTGAAATATTTAGTGTTATATGATGCTTAAATAGTTATAAAAAAAAAATTTACTTTAGCTACTTGCAGGAATCATCTTGACGGTTTAATATTGCTGTTTATTACCATGTCTAAAAAAACTTGCATATTTGTGATAAATTGTTATTGCTTGCCTTCAAGCAAAACAAAAAAAAACAGAAAAAAGACGGTTTTGTTACATATAAAAAGAATATTTCGACAATGATAAGGATTGTTGCAGCGAGCATAATGATATTCTTATTTCACAGTATTATTGTCCGGAAGGCAATAATGATGATGCGACCAAATATATTTATTTAGAAAAATGGTTAAAAAAAAAAATGGCATATTAAAAACAGTTTTATTTCTGTATTATTTCTTTTTAATTTAATAGTTTTACTAATCACTAAGAACATAAATTATTTCATTGAATAAATAAAACACTTGTATAGGATTTATTAAATATTGTTCCTTTACAAATTGTACTTTTCTTTAACAACTAAAATTTAAATGTAAATCATAAACATTTATTAAAAATTATTAGTTGAGGTTTAAGCAGCAATAATTTTTAAGAAAACAGCAGTTTTATTGCTTTGAATAAAAAATATTTTTTTTAGTTCATTTTAAACAGTTTGATGTAAAATAATACACAATAAATTTAAATACATACGAAATAAGATCCCAGCATTTATTTGCCACTTTATGTAAAGAAAAATCGATTTCTACGCACGTTAATGATCTTGTTCCGAGTAATGTAATATTTATATGAATCAAATACAAATCTTATCTCGATAAAACAGTATTTAATAAAGTTTGATGAATATTTATCAAGGATGTCCGACATTAGTAACAGTTCTAAATTCATGATTAAAGTCCGCCATATCTATACTAACGTATAAAAAATTATTTATCAGGATATAAATATAGTAGACGATAATACTATAAAGAGCATAATTGAATCCAGGGTCAAATTAAGGAGTTAAATGCATAATTCTATGAATCTACCTAATTTTGATGCTGCTTGTCATTCTCTTCTGACAAGAGCTATAAGTTAACAGCAGAAACGTCTACTATATTTTTATTGCGATAAATAAATTTGTATTTAATAATAAAGTTGTAAGATATAATTATTTTTATTACTTAAGTTACTAATAAATTTAAAGTGCGCTTTTTTCAATAATTAAAAGTAAAATTAAAACTATTTGGTTGGAAAAATTAGCTGTTAACAACAATTAAGAACATTGTCTAACCAACACATACAAAGTTTTTATTATCAAAATACGATGATTCAAATTATTACATTTCACTTAAGAGTGTTTCGTGGGTTCGGATTGGCTGGGTAGACGAAAAATAGGTACACAGTCAGGACTAATAACTTCTTTTATCATTACTTGAGACCGAGGGCAGAGCCAAGGCTAGCACAGTAACTTGGGAATACGTCTGCCCGTCTCAAGAGTCCCGAATCTTCTACTACCATCTGTCACGATTCAAGAGTTCCGCTTCTCATTTCTCTTCTTAGTTATACGTCTGTATCTGAGGTGGTGGGACCCGTACATAATGGTATGCTATGTATACCATACGCTACAAGAATAATAGCTTATTGAGTATATGAAATTGTAGTCAACGGTGTATTTCATGCATTACAAAGGCAGTCTATAAAAAGATAAACTAATCTTTTTTCTTTATTTAACATAGATTACTTTCATTCCAAAGCAAGCCCAAGAATAATATTTGTCCAAACGGTGAGTTAGATTTTCTATCTTTTTCCCTACCTCTTTCATACACTTCGCTAAGCACGTAAGTCTATTATTATCTTTGGACTTGCTTTGTTATGTAAGAAATCTACATTGATTTTAAAAAATCAATTCGCTTAGCTCTTCACAGACTGTTTGCGTATTGCACAAATTACACTGGTAATAGATATCATTGAAAGCGAAGATATTTGTATTAATCCATATAATCATTTAATTCGAATAAAAAATTTCTTATAAACAATGTCATGAAACATAAGATGATGAAAATATTTCCTAATATTGATGTAACTGGTGATGAGGTTAGTGAGAACTTTATGACTTTTTGAAGAATAGACGAAATTCGATTGTATGCTACGCAGATTATACTAGTATCTTAATTTATTTTGAAATAGCAGCTATTAGGTAAGCTGTGTCAATATCGTATGCAGGAGTACTGGATTAAAGCCCATACGGTGTGGCCCGGGCGTCAGAATTTTTTTCTGAATGAGAAATGTCTTCAGCTGAACACATTTATTGTCTGTTGATTTAAACAATAATTCAATCATGCCATAAAGTGGTGATTATATACGATATGATTTTTAAAATTTCGCTTGTACCGTTAGCTGTGTGAAACCATTATGTTGCATAAACTGAAAAGAGTAAGATCTATTTGTCCTTTCCAATATAATTATTATTAAAATATTAGATATTCATTTTTCTTTGTTTAAATGACAAATAGCTGCTAAAGCAAGAGCGAATAAAGATGCATGATGACGTCATAGCATGTAGCAGTGCATTTTACAGGTATTGTGACGGCACTGTAAGCTTATCGCTAACTCACTTCTGACCTTTCATGCGTTCTATCTTCGTCAGTTTTTGTGTATAAATGGAGAGCAAACGCACGTAGGTTAAATTTTTTTGTAATCAACAATATACCAGAAGTAATATTTTATGCAATCTGTATGTAGTGCATCAGCAGCTATATAAAAGATGCAGTTAGATTAAAAAATAAATAGTCCGCTTGATGCATTACTAATATAAATAATGGCAGTAATCTTGACGATAACAATAATGATTATATTAAGAACGTTAATTATAATTAAAATATTCATGAAATTAGAAAAAAAATGTGAACTATTAATTCATGAAATTGTCAAATGATATGGCAATATTGTAAATAGATAAATACTATTTTAAAACTATTGAAAGGTAATAAAAAAATTCATTCATTTACATTCTTGTTGCGAAACCAAATTTTTAAAAACATATAATAATTACTTCCCTGACAAATAAATACATTCATCCTAAAATTATTAATTTCAATTGAAATACGTATGCTCTTGTGTCGGAGTATTTAGTAGGGCGAATGGGCAAACACAACAAAATCAATGTTTTAATTAAATGCTGTCAAAGTTTATTTCGGACACAATCTTTATATCTATATACCAATACAAAATACAGTAATCCATAATAGGTGGCAGTACCAAACGTAAAAAGCCAGGCTATAAAAAGATGTAACATCGATCGCAAGTAAGGCTTCTTTAAGAGTAAGTGAAAGAGAGTATCTCCTTATGCCGGGCACAGTACACGGAGAGACGCGTAGCGCAGAAGACACCCTTTTTTTAGTGCAGTATACGTACTGGCCGATCAATGAAACAGTTACATGGATTTTGGAGCGCCTGATACTCCAGAGATAGGGGCCAGTGGTACTCTATATGCACGGGTAACGCTAGTGCTGACAGAGATTAGTAGAGAGATTGCTAACGCCAATGTTAACGTGCGTGCTCACTTTTAGCCACTGGTTCGAGCGCCACGCCATGGCCAGCCACCGAACCAGGCGCATACTTTACTCGACGAGAGGCTACGTCACGAAAGGGGTGGAGCC
>JAPYYV010002307.1:0-22869 GCA_030522625.1 Copidosoma aretas | reverse complement strand
GTGCAAGAGCGAGTGGGAGAGAGACGGGCCATTAAAGTCTCTACAATCCACAATGGAAAAATGTTCATGAATGCGTGCACATGTATGCATGCGTATACATGCAACGTCCGTCCGTATTCGGGTCTGCGAACGTGTGCGCTTCCGTACATACACGGACGTTCGGTGTGCGGTTGTAAATCACAATGTTCTCTCTGGGCTGCATCGGGCTGTGATTCATAAATAACAAACAAAAGGGAAGAAAAAGTGCGCGTCCAGCAGCGCCCGAGTCTCGAGAGCACGTACACTACAATAATATCATGTCGAAAAGTGTCAAGTGAGCGGGACAGCGGGGAAAAAAATAGTGCGTGCAGAAGCTATAGGCGAAGATATAATCATGTCGAGCGGCGGAAGCGGGATCTGCGTGGCGGCCGAAGACTCGATTGTTTGTTAATGTCGGGGGAGGAGGAGGAGGAGGAGGACGCCTCCGCTGTTATCTCGTGCCGATGATTATTAATTAGTTGCTATGATCAAGTACTAGAGAAGTACTGGGTTAGCTTGGCTCGCAGCGAGGAACACGGCTACGAGGAATTCACTGTGCAATGGCTGAGTTCGTGAGAGGTGGACCCAGTGTCTCCAACAACGTGAAGGCAAGCCTATTGTTTAAGCGATATAACAGCGATATCAAAAAAGCATGTCTCTCCGCACTTCCGTCCAGAGCGTTTCTATGTATTTTTTTTTTTTTTTTTATTTCGTACAAGGATCGATGAATCATTCGGAGTATGTGTTTATGGATCTACTCGCGTATTGAAATTTAATACTTTCATCAGAACAAAGCTACTTACTCTAATTTTGAAGATTATAATCGTTCTAGTCATTTCGAATGTAAACCCCATGACTCAAAGATGCTTTTCCTGGATATGTTGTACCTCTTGGTATTTTAGACTGCGCCACTAGAATTTCTCGGTAAGGTTATAATTTACTGTCTTCATGACAGCTTGTTTCGGTAAAAAGCTTATTTTTACATTGATTAAACAAAAAAATGAAATCCCTCTAGTCGATTTTGAAACGCGTACTTATACGATGGGTTTTCAAAGAAATATTTTACAATTTGCGCACACTGTTTAAACAATTATTCTGAACCGTTTGTATGGTCAGACCACAATCTAATGAATTTCGGCTTTCTCAAATGGTACTTACTTGTCAAAATAATTACAATTTTTGAAGCAAACGGAAATAGTATATGAACAATCAACGTTCAGTTCACCTGGTAACAAGAAGTATGACTGATGAGATGCACAATACCTAATAATACACTACCCCACATACTTATCTAATTTAAAACTTTTACGCACAGTATACCTAGCAACGGTTATTCACATTTAACTGATTCGAGGAAAACTTTTTGAAAAACATCGTTGTAAAAACATACACTCGTACAACTGGAAAATACCCAACGATTTAGTTTGCCGACCGGCGTATGGAATTTCTCGATTGCCGGAAGGAAAAACTTGGGGAAAAAAACGAGCCAAGATTTGGGAAATAGTTTCGACCGTTATCTAGACCGCGATAAGTCTTAAAAATACCTCGGTTTAGTAATGCGCTCCGAATAAATTGTACCATGAGCTCACCGTTTGTGGAGCGACGTCAAAATGGACGATTCGCGGGTTCATTAATTAACCAGGGGATGAATTATGAGTTAAGGTCGAGACGAACAAAAAATGCGACTCGCCGAGCACCGAGAGCGAGGACGGGGGCCCCATCGAGGTGCCAAACGCCGACCACGATTTCGACGTCTTCCTGGAGAACCTGCCCGACGACACACAGGACATCGAGGATCCCGACAACGCTCGGGACAAGGCTCTGAAGACCCCGGCTGAGAATGAGTACGTAACAATATCCGCGTCGTCCTTGATCCCATCAGACCAGCGATCGAACAACTAACGAACGTATTTCCATGTCTCACAAACTCAACGAAGATGGTACCACGGGAGGCTGGACAGACTGTCGGCCGAGGAGAGGCTCTGGGACGTGAACAAGACGGGGAGCTACCTGGTACGCGAGAGCGACCGTAAACCCGGGAGCTACGTCCTCTCGTACCTGGGCCGGACGGGGGTCAACCACTTCCGGATAACCGCGGTCTGCGGCGACTACTACATCGGTGGCAGGCAGTTCAACAGCCTGATGGACCTGATAGCCTACTACACCCACTACTCGGACCTGCTGAAGCGCGAGAGGCTCGTCCACCCGATACCCCCGCCAGAGCCGGTCAACGACAAGAAGCGCATGGTCGCCATACTCCCGTACACCAAGATGCCCGACACAGACGAGCTGAGCTTCCAGAAGGGCGACATATTCTTCGTGCACAACGACATGGGCGACGGCTGGCTGTGGGTCACGGCCCACAGGACCGGCGAGCAGGGCCTCATCTTCCGCGAGCTCGTCGACAACCTCGACGACTCGATAGACCCCAACACCGTATTCTCCTGGTTCCATCCGAACGTCACCAAGAGCGAGGCCGTCGATATGCTCGTCAAGGCTGGGCCCGGGAGCTTTCTGGTCAGGCCCTCGGACAACAGTCCAGGCGACTACTCGCTCTTCTTCCACATAAACAACCAGATCCAGAGATTCAGGATCGAGAAGAAGGGCGTGCGCTACCTCATGGGCGGCAGGACCTTCGAGTGCCTCGACGCCGTCATCAACAGGTCGGTTTTATGATTCTTTTATCATTATTGTAATGCAGTTTGTTTCGTAGCAGCTGATACATATTGATGAGTAATACTTTCTTTTCACTCGGCGCAGATACCGCAAGGAGCAGATAGTCGAGGGCCACACGCTGGTCCAGGCTATGGTCACCGAGCCCGACGGCACCGTCAGGGTGAACAAGGAGGTGCAGCACGCCGAGAAGATCTACGCTACCCTGCGCGAGTGCCGCGAGCAATCGGGGGCCAAGAAGAACAAGGGCATCAAGATGCAGGGCTACCTGGAGAAGAAGTCGGAGAAGAACAAAAAGTGGAAGATCCTGTACTTTGTGCTGCTCGTCGAGGGGAGCGACACGCACTTGTATCTATACGACAATCCCAAGAGGACCAAACCCAAAGGCCTTATAGATCTGAGCTGCGCCTACCTGTACCAGGTGCACGAGAGCGTCTTCGACAGGCCGCACTGTTTCCAGCTGGTCGAGCGAGCGCTGCCGTGTCTGTCGACGATAACGTATCTGTCGGCGCCGAACCTCGAGATCGCCTCGGACTGGATCGGCGCTATCAAACCGCTGTGCGTCTCCCAGCTGACCCGGGCCCCGAAGGTGGCGCGCCTCCGAGAACTCCGCTCGCTACAGCTGCACATACTCGACGCCCACAGGCTGCCCTACAAGCTCGTGCCGAGTCCCTTCATCATCGTCGCCCTGAACAACGTCAAGGTCGCGCGCACGAAAGCCAAGCAGGGACTCCACGCCGTCTGGGACGAGGAGTTTGTCTTGGAGTGCGCATCGGATATAGTATTCTCGTTATTGTTTTTTTTTTTTTTTCGCCCAGTGCGTTTCGTTGTGTTTTATATTTCTTCTTCGACGTGCCGTTGCAGAGACGTGCCGCCCGACGTCGTGTCGTTCACGCTGACGCTGTACAACAAGGGAAAGCGCAGCAAGGACACGGAGGTCGCCGAGGTCACGGTCGAGCTGTCGAGTCTGATGAACAACGAGGAGATGGACGAATGGTACCCGCTCGCCGGGGTCACACCGATGGGCGATTGGGGCGCGCTCCGCTTGCGCTTGAGGTGAGTCCGCACACGGGGCGATGATGGAAAAGATAAATCGAAATATTTCGAACGGAGTAAGGAGCTAGCGTTGATAATCCAGATACTGCCACGACCTGGCTATGCCGCCGGAAGAGTACAGTCCGCTTCAGCAGCTGCTGCTCGACCCCGAGCTTCACGTCGTCAAGGCATTGGCCGACGTTTGCCACCTCGACAAGATACCCCTGGCCAACAGTCTTCTGCGAGTGTTCAGGTGCGTTCGTGTAATGGCTTAGACAATTATCGATTTAACGGTAATCAATCGTTTTCCCTCACAGACACGAGAAGAAGGAGGCGGATCTGCTGCGATCGTTGAACCAAGCCGAGGTATGAATGATTTGCCCGTCGTCGTTGTTCCAGGGCGTGAACATTTTATGTATTTTCCACTCCCTTGCAGGTCGACAAGGAAGACGAGACGCCGACCCTGTTTAGAGCGGCCAGTCTCACGACGACTCTCATGGACCTCTATATGAAGTCGGTTTGCACGTCGTTTTTAAAGTCCGCCCTGCAGGACACCATCATCAAGATTATCGATAACAAGCAGAGCTGTGAACTTAATCCCTCCAAGATGGATTCACCCGAGGACGCGTGCAACAACGCAGAGTTTTTGTTACTGGTGAGTCTCCGCGCAATTATTTTGGTAGCACCAGCTGCGTGATCCACGTAACCATTTATTTGGTGGTTCCTTTCAGATTCTGGACGAAATAACTCTAAACATATTCACGAGTCACGAAATGTGCCCAAAGACCCTGCGCTACATCTGCGGCTGCCTCCAGCGGGCGGTCGCCTCGAAGTGGCCGCACGAGAGATTCGTCAGGACGCGAGTGGTCAGCGGTTTCATATTCCTGCGGCTGCTCTGTCCTGCCATACTGAATCCAAAGTCGTTCAATCTGATCGCCGAGTCGCCCTCGCCGGCAGCGACCAGGTAAAGTTGACTTTGCGGCACGGCGGAGAGTCTCAATGACGAGCATGGGTGGTCAATCGAAAAAATTCCCTTTGTCCAGATCCTTAGTCATGGTGGCCAAGTGTCTGCAGAATCTGGCCAACCTCGTTGAGTTCGGGGGCAAGGAGCCCTACATGGAAGTCGTCAATCCGTTTATCCTCAAGAATAAAGAAAGAATGGTGGTATTTTTGGACCAGCTGTCGGTAAGATCATTTCAAAATGTTTTTAATTGAAATTTCGCCGATTTTTTTTAATACATTAACAACTGCGTTAGGATTAAGTGTGAATGAGAGAAAGTCGAATCCATGAGTTGTTTATACGGTTGGGAACAAAAATAAAAACTCTGTATGAGACGAATAACGAATAAGCAACTGGATACCAGTGGAATGAGTGGATCAAGCGAAAGACCACAAGTGAACGTGAGTCTCGAATTTCGATACCTTGAAAGGTCCTCAGGAGGATCGGGAGGTGAGGCGAAGGCCGATATATGCACTGTACATCTGAGAAACCGAGAAAACGACGCTGTCCTCTCTCGAGTATTGCTAAAGTGTAAAATTTCTAGACGGAAGCCTGTATCGTCTGAATGCTAAAATTATCATTTCTCTCTGCAAGTGAATGGCACGGTTCTGAACTCCTAGTAGCTACTGGTTATCCAATATCTAATTTGCAAGCGCGTGTAGTATACTATTTCACGTATATATCATTTATTTAAAAAAAAAACTAATAATAATTGGATGATAATTCAAAAGTTCACGGTAGGATAGAAATTGATCAAGTACGTGTGATTTTAAAAGAATGTTTCAGAGAAGCCCGAGTCGGAGAACATCATTCCCAGGGGCAAGAGCATATCGGATATATCAAAGGATCTCGCTAATTTGCATCACATTTGCGTGTCGCATTTAAAAGAGCTGCAAATCTTGGCGAAGCAGCAGGTACGTACTTTTATACACGTGCATCAGTTTTTTTTTTTTTTTTTTTCAAATTTACCGACACATAAATCATAGCATCAAAATCCTGATCGGCTTCATCTGAATTACTTTTTGTTTCAGGCGACGATCAAGCAGCTCGTCACGGTGACTGAGATGCTGAGTAAACACAAGCAAAAGTATAAGGAAATGTTACGGTAGTGATAAAAACATTTAAATATTATGGAAATTAGTATTACAGAAAAAAAATAAACCTTATTCAATTAACCTAGATGAAAAAAAAAAAAAAAAAAATACCTATAAAAAAAGGTAAAAAACATAATTAAAACAGACTGATGTGCCATATATGCATGTGAAAACACACATTTTTATATCGCCGTGTAAGTTATTTCTTAAAAAATAGAAGATAGTAAAAAGACAAAAAAAAAAGGGAAATAAGAGAAAGAACCTTAATCTAAGTAAAAATCTCTTTATAACATCGTTTATATTATATTGTAGTATGTGAAAATATAACAAGTAAATGAAACATACATTTGAGTGAATCATTATTAACCCACTAAATCTGGACGCACCTATAATACATAATATTGTGAATATTTTAAAAATTAATAATTTCCTGTAAAAGAAATGTTTACTATTCCATGGTGAGTCTTAAGATACTATTTTTCAAAGTTCTCGGATGACTTTTTGACGAACGTAAAAAATCGAAAAACTATCCCACATTTGAAAGCAGAGCCGCGCCTCGGATACTAGTCGCAAAGGACTAGACTTTTTACTCGTGAAAATTTTTCGAGTATTCAAGAGGCCCTGGAGGGACCGTTTGTCAGTGATCGTCTTTTGTTTTCATGGCCTGCTACCGAGGTTTTTTTTTCAATTTCCAAACACACTAATAATACTGATTTTATCTGATGCTAAACAAGAATGTGGATAGTCTCTCACTCTTTTGTAATAAAATTTACACTTTTAAAAAATTAACTGTCGTGGGCCAACCGTGCATTTCTAGTTTTGAAATTAACTTCAGAGATTAATGATCCAGGAATCTAAGACCAAAAACTTAAATAAAAAATTATGTTCTTTGTAGAATCAGAATTGTTCTCACAATACAAAGAAATTTACGGAAAAATAAAAATATTCAGGGCTACATTTTTTATTTCATAATCATTGCGAAATTGGATAATTTCTTACTCCATGTCCATAACTCTTTACTGTGATAATCCGACTATCATACTTTAAGGGAAGGAATTTTTATCTGCGGCACCGTAAGAGCAATATATAACAGCTTTGCCTTTTTACAGGATCAAGAGAGTAAAATTATTTTAAAAAATCGAGCTATTGAGCAATTGATTTGACAGAATAAATTGTGTTTTATACAAATCGAATTCGTTTATCGGGACGATTTGAAATGAAAAATAATTTTTATGATTTGATTAAAAGACGTGGCGTTAGGATTCCAGATTGATAGTCAAACATTTGGGCACAAAATGTTTTATTTATTATCATATTTTTCACATTTTGAGCATCGCACGATTTCGTACCTACTTTGTCACCGCAATGCGTATACACATACCAAAACGCAAGGAGTTTACTCATATATAATTTACCATTCCTCACATACATATATATATATGCTATTCCTTCGATACATATGTATACAATATATTCTTCTTTTACTTTTATTTATATTGTACATATACAAGCGTGTGTAATTATTGTTTTTTTAAATCATTTATTATTTTTTTTAAGAACTAGATAACAGTTAGGTTACTTCATAGATCCTAAATATTCTCATTAAAAAAAAAGAGTCGATCATGCGATTACAGTTGGCAACTGTAATAAGGACACAATCAAAACTATTTTATAGTAAACTAATTATTTCCAAAACAAACGACCTTTTTACGCATCGAAGATTTAACTGCTTTTTGTAGTTTTCAAAATTAATGTCCATTCACATAATCATATTTAAAACTTAAGTAATTTGAAAATGACTAATCGACTCGCTTAGATTTTGAATTGAAACTTTGTCTTGAAACAGAAATTTTTTTTTTTTTTCGTCTCAATGATCATTTTTTTTAATGTACACAGAAATATATATATAGAATATGTTAATTACTTTTTAATTTAATTTAGCACTTGTGTATGATATATAGGTAGTACTTTATATTGTCCAGATACGCTTATTATTAAGTAAAAGTGGCAAGGCCACGTTTCTACTAATTTTTTTTCTGTATTTCTTTCGACATTTCTTACAGCGCTCAACTACTCTATTATAATGCACACAATTCACAATTTTTTACTTTTTATTCTTATGAGGTTTCAGTGACTCGTAGCTAAATAAGGAGACAAGCAACTTTTCATATCAGAGTGTAATATTCTTTGACAACTTATTATGAATTTCAATTATTTAACTTTTCATACTTTTATTTTTGGACATGCCACAGTACAAGCTATAATATTTGTCATTCAAAATCAACATAGATGTTTTTAAGCATTTTTTTATAATTATAGGAATATATATATTATAACGATACTATATAATGAAGAGTACTTGGGAAGCGAAGTTTTTTGTATTCAATTATTTACATGCACGTCATCATGAACTTTTGAGTTTTATGTGACGATATTTCTGCACGAAGTATATCTTAGCACCGAGAACAATTTTTATTTGAGCGATTCCTCGGTATCCTTGTTGTGAGTTGAAAATAGGTTTTTATTATTGCAAGTAAATATCCTGTTTTCTTCATCTTTTTGAATAGTATAATATGAGCCATTGAGACGATATAGAAGGAAATAAAAATATTTGTACAGATCAACGTTATAGTTTTATTAAATTTCAAATATAATTTTTACAATTGCATTTGGCCAAATCTCATCTCATTGCATAATTAAACTCTATACGCGATTTTTACATCTATAAACTTTCAACAAAATTATCTCATTTTTCCATTTTATATCAACCATAGCAATTACACTCATTTAACCGCGTGTGGGGTAAGTAAGCGATAGATTTGGTACACTTGACAAATTGTGTCAGTGTACCTTAGGTACGCGGAAGTAATTATATGTATAAATAACTATTGAATTCCATATATTTTAGCTAAATTATTTATATTCTTGTAATGTACAGTGTACATTCCCACATAATTATGTTTTTCCTTCTTTGCTCAGTAACTCTACACAAACACTCTTTTCTCACACAATTGTACAATAACTTATTACCCCTATCTGCTCACTTTATAGTAGCTCTGTGCACATGCAAATATCTATCCACCCTTTTTACAAGTGCTTCTGGCAAAAGAACACAATTATGTTTTCTTGCGGTACATACAAAAATATGTTACGCGAAAATAAAAAATAAATAAATATATTACGAATGTATGATTTTAATGGTTAAAAACACATGCGTATTTGCATATATCTATTAATACGTAGACGTGTGTATGTACAATTACACACCTTGCAAAAAAGTAAGAAGTTCGTTTTATCTTTTTTGTCTTAATTAAATGCTCACTTTCTTATACGCATGTAAGATTGATTTTCAGATTGCACTTTACAGTTGAATATATTCCTCAGAATTTCATCCATTATTCTTCAATATGATCTACACAACAAATGGGCTTCTATTATGATTTTTCTCAAAATTTCTAAATGAAACCAATTTGAACGATGATAATAAATAATTCAATTTTAAAATATTACATGTATTGAAGATAACAGAGATGATTCACAGTATCAAATTTAAAAACTTGAGAATTCAAATAGCACATGGGAGTATGAATGCTAACACATAAAAGTCATAATTTCCAATTGCTATTGAAACAATTTTTTTTTATTATTTGTGTATTTTCATTATTCTTTACATAACAAAGTAAATTAAAAAATAACCATCTCAAGCCGCGAAAAAATTCGGAGCTTCATAACATTAAACTTAATTTTCAAATTCATTCATGAAATATACATATAGTTCAATAAGTCATCGGAAATAGCACTTCAAAATATGTTCGCTATAGCACAATGCGGGCAAAAAAATTAAAATATAAAAATTGTTTGGGCTCACGTAAAATAAGCATTCAATATCATAAGGTTACATGATCATTAAAGTAACAAGACGCATATTTCAATATACAGTATACAGCATCAGAATCGTCGTCATTCGTCATTAAAATTTATTCACATGCACATGAGCATCGGTGGCTTCCTCGTGCTCTTTTACAACATGATATATAATTAACTAGCTAATTAAGATATATCCAAACAGTACAATGAAAGAACAATCAACAAGGAGAGCAAAATCACACATAAATGTAATTGTTTCTTTAATATGTTCATATGTATATAATATATACTTTAATTTTCATCATGATCATCGTCGTCGATCTGTGATAGCCGATCTCATTCTCGTTCACGATTGTATAGTCTAACATTTTAAACATGATTTAATTTTTAATACTTCAACAAAAGATATCTCAATCGACACGATTCTCCCGCCCATTTTTTCCACAGTTGATGATAGTAATGGTAATAAAAAAAAAAATAATAATATCTTATCAACATATGATCAATAATTGTATAACTGCTACAATAAAAATAAAAAATATAGTTAAAGCAAATGTACAATATAAACTTACGGGGCAACGTCTCTATGAGGGTGTACTTTTTTTCTGCGCCAAGAAAAAACGAAACTTTGTAGTTTGTAATATTAATAAAAATAGGACCGCAAAGTGAAGTCTATAATTATACGTATGTTTCACTCTATTGCATTATCTTAAATTCCATTCTCTGTTCGTTGCAGCGTTAGTATTATTTGCATACTCCTCATGAAAACGCTATTAAGAATGTCCACCCTGAGATTTTGTCTACGTCGTCATCGACACTGCATTTCCGTCGAAGGAGAGTTGTGATTGATTATAGATATAATTTTTTTACTTCGTTGCGTTGCGAACGAGTGAAATCCGAGAAGACAAAAACAGACGATGAAGCTCAATAGAAGCCAGGGTGTTTACGTACCTCGGTAATGTAGGCATTATTACACAATATTTACAGTAATTGGTGCATTGTCTCGTCTTTATTTCCATTTGAATTCCTGAAAAGAGCGAAAAAATCGCTTTATTTGGACATCCGCTTGAGCCTCTGTCTTCATGAAATATTTCACGACAACCGGAAATCGTTATCATCAATGGATTCGAATAAAATTATACTTGTCTCTCTACTGATACAGCAACATAATAATAACAATAAAAATGTAGTCTGTACAGCACGTGCTCTTTTTTTTAATGTACAACGATATATATTATGCTCATTATTATTATTATTATTATTATTATTATTATTATTATTATTATTCGAGGTGTTATCCACAAATTTTTACAACTTGTTAAGAGTTAGTACGTGATCTCGGGTAACGTGAGTAATTGCTGGTGCAAGAGCTACCCTGTTTTCAAACTAATGGACCGTATCTTTTTGTTCGAGACTATTATACATATCTTAAAGACCGATGTAAAGTAAAATCGCTTGTTGTACTGCAGTTCAAACAGAAAATCAGGACAAGGGCAAAAAAAAGAACGGGGAACGCGCAGGAAGAAACGCATACGGGACAGTGTGTATAGGTCGGGCGTGTACCTCCTAGCCAGTTCAGAGTGCGCCGAAGGGGTCGAGCTGCACCTGGTTCGCCTGGGGTGGCATCGGCTGCTGCTGCTGCTGCTGCATCTGCGTCGCCCCGGGCATCACGCCGGGCTGGGGCTGCTGCTGCACGACCGCCGGACCCCCGGCCATCATAACCATGCCCCCGGGGGCCGCGCCCATCATCGGCCTCGGGCCCTGCATGCCCATCGGCGAGCCCTGCATCATCTGCACACAAGACACCGATAACACACGCGCGACACAACGTGGCCATCAGTTTATGCTCTCTGTTCGTGCGTTTGTGTTTTTTTTGCGTGTTTCTGGTCTGGCTGTCTGCAGTTATGAGCGCGATGGTATATGCAGTTGAGGGTATGATGCGATGGATCGGGGAGATGGAGGAGAATTCCGCTCGATATATTACCCTTCGCGCTCTTTTATTTTGATGAAAACGTATTTGGCATGTTGAATTGAACAATATTTGTGCTGTCATGTATCGTGATGGACAACTTAAGTACGTGACTCTCAATTCATCAAACTTGTGCGCGAATAAGCATTTTATGTGTGTGGGTGTGTGCTCTATTATAATATCTACATATCAAGTGCCACAATGAGAAGTATCAATTGTTGTGCAGAAAGCCGAAGCTTGGGTGTGCGGGAATTAAAAACATATCAACACTGCTAGCTACATCAATAAAATAATCAAACCTTGCACTTTTTTGGATGCAAATAAATTGGTGAACTCGTTTAATCGACAAAATAAACTGACCGTCAGGGCGGCAAGATTTTGTTGATGGTTTTGGGATCGTTTTCTTGTTTTTATTGTCGATTAAGCCAAGTATTGTAATATAAAAACGGTGAATATGTAGGATTACTGTATTAGTGACAACTTCTCGATCTCGAGCCAGCTGCAAATTCCAATGGTTAAAAAAAAAAAAAAAACAATAGTGCCATACTTATGCTTGTGCTTGGAAATGGAGCAAATCACCATTGACCTCACCATGACTCGTTGTTTGGTGAGTTAGAAGTTAGAGAGCAAGTAAGTATAGGTACACGCAAGTAAAAGTGAAAAAAAGAGAAAAACACTTGTGCCTCGTCAAACTAAAAACTCACCAGCGGCGCAGGCTGGGTTGAGAAGCTCATTGTGGTGGCTGTGGGGAGTTGCGTCATTCCTTGGCCCTGTAACAGCCATTAACATGCCGTATGCTATGCATGCATCATTACGCTATGTTTACGCCACTCTGAACTCAGCTGGATGACTTTTGCAAAAGTTTACGATCTATCGACGAATCGCAACTTTATCCAGCTGAGCTTGAAAGAACGAGAAAAAAAAAGAAAGAAAAAACTTCCGACAAAAATCTGCGAAAAAGCTTGCTATAAAAACTTTCACTGAGATTCAATGCCAAAGCCTAAACAATGGTTTGCTAATGCTATTTTACTATGAATATAAAAGTGAAAACAGCAGTTCGAGCTGAATAGTCAGCTGAACACTACTTTTATAAACTGCGTGACTAGACCAAAACTCGACAGGCCCTTTGCTGAAATGTGTGGAAAAAACGTGCTAAATTTATATCAGAAAAAAAAAAAAAAAAAAAAAAAAAAAACTGAACCTGCGAAACAACCGAAGCGGAAAAGGCTTACACAAATATATAAACGTAATCACACACAAATGCGTCAACAACGTCTACTTACCATCGGACGATAACCAGCACCCGTAGTGGCTGCCATCGGCTGAGGCGACCATCCACCGGCCGGTCCGCCGGCTTTAGCCGTGTTTTTCGGGGAGTTCCACTGCATGCCTCTGCAACGAAAATTCACCGTCGATTATTCGTGCATTCGGAGAGGGGGCGGATTTAAACGCGATTCCACGCACTTTTGCGGCTGAGCACTCTTGTTGATGCTGAGATTCTGGGCGAGGCTGGCGAGGCTGCTGTCGAGGTCGCCGGTGAGCATCTTGCCGGCGTTGGCTGCCGTGGCCGCTGCGGCCGGCTGGCCGGCTGCTGAAAAATGTCTAGCTGCAGGTACTGGGTTGACGGGCGCTCGAGCGGATCCATCGATCAGGGGGGTAAAGCCTCCGAGCGTCGGAAGAAAGGGGCAGGGAGAAAGAGAGAGAAAAAAGCCAATGCGCCAAAGCCATGCGGGGCAAAGCGTGGAAACGGAAACAAAAAGTGAAAAGAAGCCCCGGGGATCATGCGAATGGTGATGGTGGTGGAACATCTAAAGAAAGCGATAGGGGAGCCGGGTTATAACAGGGTTTTGTGGTACGACACATGGAACATGCGGTTACGACATTGAGGCCTGTGTTGGAGTGAGGAGGAGACACGTGCCTTATATTCTCTTTACGCGCTGCGCTCGTGTGCTTTTTGGTTGGACTGGGTGTACGATTCGTGTTTGGGTCTTGGTTTGGGTACAGGCACTGAGGTTTTCTCCTTTTCAATTCATAGACAGGGATTTATTTTCGCACAGTGCAATTAAAATCTTTCACGAGCAGAACATTGCACCAAACAAGGTTGAGAGTGGAATTTTAATCACAATGCAATCGTAACAGGGGGCTTGCCTTCGTTTGGTGGAAAAGTTCAGTCGCCTATGATATTTAAATTGCTGTGGTACTTTCGGAGTATTGATTTTTCAAATTGCATTAACTCTACTTGTATATGTACATAATTGGTTATCTCTACATTTTCTCTCGATAAAAGACGTTATATAATCTATTTAAGCCTCTATCATCTAATTTATTGCTTAATTTATTATTAGAATGAGCACTGGATTGACAGCAATCGATTTTTAACGTTAGCTTATACGTCGAAGGCAATTAATTACTTAATTAATTAGGTAATGAAATTATAGATGATCGATGAAAATCGGCAATTTACAATGCAATTCAACAGTACGAGATTTTGTTGCAATTAAATTTGCTCATTTTATGTATTTTGTAAGCTCTAATCTATGATGCTGATAATGAGAAATTTCTTTGAAATTTCACTGAAAATACGTAAAAATACTTAAACATAAATGGGTGGGTTCACCAAAAACAAATGACATATGTTTTGTGGAATAGTCACCAGAAGTGCAAGGCTGCTCGTTTGATTTTTTGTACGCTTACTTTGTACCAAAGAAACGAGATACTTTTGGACGCACTTTCGGGATATTTTAGTGTTTTATTTGTCGGCTGGCAAAATAAAAAAACTATTAAACAAAGCAGTCATCTAAATAAAACGAAAAAAGCGATTTAAATAAAGTCCTGCAGCTGAGATTTACTGGTAATCATACGATGTAGACAATTTACATAAAGATGAAAAACAAAAAAAAACACATTGTTTGTTTAAAAGTAATATTACTCCAATAATTCATTATTTTAAGCAACTCCAGCTTGCCATTCAACAAGTGCAAGAGACTAGAGCTCCAACGAAATCACTCAATCAGTCAAAGCCAATATAATACAAGTTCGTCGACGATGAAGTTTGAAGGAAACGATGAAACGATACAAATATACTATTTACTCGATAGCAACGGCTCATGCGACGATGCCAACTCCGCGCCACTGACATTTTTGACATCTACGGCATTATCATCAACGTCCTGTTCAGTGGTACAGTGTTGGGCGAAGAGAGTAAGATATACCAAAAATAAACGAACGGCGAAACAAATAATAAAAATGATGAAATAATAACGAAAATAATAATAATAATAATAATAATGAAAAACAAAAGTGAACGAGTGAGAAGAAAGCTTGGCTCTTGTCTCTTTGGCGGACAGTCCCATCACCTGGCAGCGGCTGCTTAGCCGGGGATCCGTATCCCATGGGGAGTTGGGCTTGGGAGGGAGCGACCCCGTAGCCGAGCATCGGTCCGCCACCGGCCGCGCCCATCATTTGGGCTTGCTGGCTCATATCGTACACGGGATAAGCACCGGCCGGTAGTTGCTGCTGCTGCTGCTGAGCTTGCTGCTGCTGCTGGGCCATGGGAGCCGGGCGCGAGGGAGACCCACCGAGGGCCATCCTAATGCTGTCGTTGAGATCGTCGAAGGCGCTCTTCGGCTGGGCGGGCGAGGCGGAGCGCGGCGTGCCATCTTGGGTGGCTCCAGGAGGCGGCGGTCTGGGCGGCGGCGCGACAGTGGCTTGCTCGAAACTCTGCTGCGGCAGCTCACCGGCCTCGCCGGGGCCACGCGCCACTGCCCCGTCGGCCCCAAACAGATCTGCCGCCTGGATGCCGAACGGGTCTCCGCCAGCGCCGCCCGCCAAACCATCACCCTGGTGGTACTGCTGCTGCTGCTGCTGCTGCTGCTGCTGCTGGTGATGGTCGGCTGTGGTGGCTGGGGGAGCCGAGGATGGGAAATCGGGAGCGAAGGGATTCGGTATGCCGGCTCCTGGGGCGGCAGCTTGCGCAAAAAGTGACCAAGGCGGTATCGCACGATTATACATTAGTTGGTTAGTGAAAGACAGATTAGAGCGAGAGAGCGGGGGGTAAGGTGAGGGGTGGTTAACTTGGGATCAACCGTGAGATCAGACACATTTTTCGTTTCCGAGGGGATTGTTCTCAAATGGTGATGGGGATGGAATGCATGTCGAGCGGATTTGTCGTTGACGCATATCCAGACATTAGAGGCAGCCATAACGTGCGGGGTCGACAAGAAAAGTAAGAAAGAAAGAGAACGGAAGAGAAAGAAAAGATATGCTCATCAGCCTCTCGTGATTAAGTTGTGTACAGTGTCCTTATGATGCCTTATTTCTATTCGAGTATCACGACCACGAGAAACTTTCACCGTTTGGTATATATTAAGAACAAATAAAGTTTAATGTGCATTCAAATGGTGTTGCATATGGGAGGTAACGATTACGGGCAAACTATGATCTAAGCTAAGTCTAAAAAACTTCTAAATGATAATATCGTGCTTTTATATTTTCTTTTTTAGATGATGAGTGTATAGTGATGCAGTGATATGAATCAACATAGAAATTTTAATAAGACTAGATTTGAGTCATTCGTATACGTAATAAGACGAGAAAAGTTTAGCGTCATTTTCAAGTCGCCAAAAGGACTTTTCTCTTTTAAAATACGCAAAATATCATATTGAGGTATACATTAGGCTCAGCGGTAATCCGACACAATTAAATCGATTGCTATACGTGGTATATGTATATAAACTTGAAAAACACGGGTATGATTGAAAAAGAATAGGGGAGTCAGAAAGAAAACCCATAGTGGTGCATTTGCAGTGATATTTGGCTTACTCACCGGCCTGCTGATCCTGACTGCCAAAAACGGACGAGAAATTGTTATCTGTAACAAAGTTATTAGTTGCCGGTGCTGCCATGGCGAAACCTACAAAACCAAAACAACAACGAGTGCGTGATGAAAAACTGAAAAGTAAAAAATAATGATGGAAGGATAAGTAAATCAAATCAACATGTGAATAACGTGCACTACAAACCGCAGATCGGTATACAAGTTCTTATATACGTACGTACGTGAAAAATAAACTAACAGTGCCCAAAATGTCGCGCGTTAGTCGAAACATGATGATCTCTCTGATAACACGATTCAGAAAATAAAAAGAATTGGCGAAAATCCTGTATTTACCATTACCATTGGTCATCCACATGTTGTTCTGTACCGGTGCTGCTTGCACTGGTACCGCCGCTGCCGCTGTTGCTGCCGGCTGGGGCGCCCCGAACATGTCGGCAAACGGATTTCCCGCCAGTTGTAACAGATCGTCCGACGCCTTCTGTCAGTCCACCCGCCATACAGCAAAACGACAGTTACATTATCACTATTTTATTTTTTTAGATTTACAGGACAGAAATCTTACAAGTGGTTTCCGACTTTTACCTGACTATCGGCCACGGACGCGCCACCTCCGAATAAGTCGACGATCGGTTGGCCGGCGTTGTTGGTAGGTGAACTAAGAAATGGATTCGTACTCGCCGCTGTTGGCGATTGTATTTTGGCCTGGAAATTTTTTCACCGCAAATTATCATTACACGCTTTTACTAATTAAAAGTGGTGTTTGTTGGCCGATTAGATAACCTTGTACTGGTTCAAGACAGCCTCCTCCTCGGCAAGGGCCTGTTGCCTGACGGCATCATCTATGTGGCCGTTTCCAGTTCCCTCCGGCCGCTGATTGCTCACCGCGGTGCCAAAGGCAGTGCTGGTGGAAGACAGGGCGGACACTCCCGACTTTACATTCGTTCGATTGCTGCTTTTTCGGGGGGCGGGGGCAGGGCGCGGATGGTGTCGTTTCGGGAATGGATGATTGAGAGATGACATGAAAATGACGAGGGATTGTTTTTAACAGTAGGAACAGTTATTGGGTTGGTTTTTTTTCGAACAGAGAGAGATCGAGTGTCGACGAGACGTGTGAGAGATGATGGGATTCGATAGTAGAAAGAGATAAAAAAAAAAACAGGAAGAGACAAAAAGAAAAAAACAGTGTAGTACATTTATAAATGCAGATTTACGTAAAAATATAATGTGTTAGTAAAGTGTCGAGTGTACACATAGAGTTATTTCTTTTGTGTGCTGTGCTGCATTATTTTGTGCCACTGTACAAAATGACATGCCCAAGAAATACTCTAAACGTACGGGGAAAAACAAAATTTGCAATCAAGTTTGTGCTACGACTGTAGAATTTGCTAGACTATTTTACGGAAATTAATGATTATTGTTGTATTCTTGATGCCTGCTCTAATTAATCTAATTTACATTATTTTTCCCCGTTGCCATGTATTCCAAGCTAGGGAAAAAAAATAGATCTTTTCCGATTCTTAATTTTAATTAGTTTTGAAAATCACCATAAGTTGAAATTGTACAAAAGACGAGGTTTTTTCCCCAGACTACGTATTAGTCGACTGTATACTATAGACATATGATTGATTAGTGCATTATGAAGATCAATACGCACTTTCATCTATTGCGGTGCATCAACAAATATTTCTCATGCTCAAATAGATGTAGGGATAAAAGTTGATCTATAGTACTGAACACCAATACATCAAGCATAACAACAAACAGTATGTTGTTGTTGCATGCTCAAAAATTAACATAGAAACATCAAGCATTGCATCCATCAATGACGTTAGAAATTTTTTCAACAACAGTTAAAAATACGAATTTTTACGTAAAAGGGACTATTAGTTTCAATAAACGAATTTTCTACTCATTCGTTTGAATATTTGGACTTTCTAAATTCTGAAAACAATTCTATTTTAAAGAGAAAAGTGTTCATCACAGTAAAATCTATGTGGTAATCAACTCAATGTACATTTTCTTTCAAAAAGGGTACATCGATTAACAAAGGTAAACACTCAGAACTCAAGCAACATCGTTACGAAATTAAAAATCACTAAGTATTTTGAAATTTTTAATATTACAGGTTTAATTTTGTGTTGAGTTGAAATAATAACTTGTATTGAAATTTTGGTGTCACTCTCTTGTGCAGTTTGAAAGAAAACTGAAAATTTGGTTCAGTGTTTAATGAAAGAATTAAATAGATTCATGGTGCACATGATGTATGATCGATGCAAGGTCTTGTTGGATGAGGCCGTGGCAAAGGAAAGGGCAGACGGCATGTCCATGTAGAAGATTATTATAAAATTTTGTTCCTCATTTTACATTTTTTTTTTTCTTTCGTGGTAATTGAACGATGTTCAAATCGCTTGAGTCGGCTTTGAAAAATGAGCAACAAAACTCCATGGACATGCCAAAAGGTAAAATTCCAATTATGTCCCATACATTTAAAATTGTTAGAAAAATATATAGATGTGAAAAATGTCAGTACTTTTTAACAGAGATAATTCATTCGTCTCGACATGTATATTAAAATAGCCAATGGGAAAAGAATAGTCTTTATATATATTAATAGTAGCAATAATATTATAATAACAGTAGCTCAATGGAGAAAGTTAGTGGAAAATTAATTAGAACCATCTTCCCACTGATGCACGTTCAGTAGCATTATTAGAATACATAAAATGACAATAGAGAGAGAGAGAGAGAGCCTGACTTACCTCGCCGACTGAGTTGGCGTGTTAGCCGCCGAACCTTTTCTACCCTCTAGCGAGGCTAAATGTTGTTCTAATGCATCCAACAAACTGCTGGGGGCCTGAAAATCACAAAGCCATTGAATGAGTTGTAATTTTTGAATCGATAATTTATCGTGCAAAAAGTACCTTGGTCAGATCTGGAATGTCTCCTTTATCGATACCTACGTTCTGTCGGAAAACAATGACTGTTAACTTTAATTAAGTAATACACATATAAAATCGTCATTGTAAAACATGCAATGCACAAACTTACTTCTGCCACTTTTAAGAATTCGCCTACTTTGTCCATTCTAACGAGAAATTTTTTATACAAATCCAAAGCCTCGCGGCACTGTTTCTTATTCATATCAAAGTATTTTTCTGCAACAGAAGAAAAATCAAACTTTATTGGCCTGCAATCTTATCCGACAACTTAAATATCGTTCCCATCAAAATACGAATTAAGCACGAGTATGCAAATAATTATTCCCAATGAAGAATCGAAACGTACAGGAGACAGAAAAAAAATGGCGCTTGAATACACTGCAAAGTTTAACGGACTGACCTAAGAGATTAATGATGCCGTCGTTGTAGCCGGCGAAGAGCCGAATGAGATCCCGGAAGAGCAGCATGAAGGCCATGTTGATGACTCCGTTCGTGAGATCGTTGGCCGAGCAGTCGAACTCGAGCAGCGAGTCGAGCTGGCTCTGCAGCACCGGCAGCGTCTTCAGCAACTTCTCCGCGTTCATCGTCCGCAGCGTGCCCTCCTCCTTCCTGAGATGTTTTTTTTTTTTTTTTTTATTTTTTTTTTTTTTTGCCATTGTTATTTTTGTTTATCTCTCTTCATTGCAACTTACCCCCGCTTGACTTTGCAGAAGTCGAATGCTACCGACCTGTAGGACATGGCCTTGTCGTTTAAGTATTTCGCGTACCTCCTGATGAATGGGGACATATCGTATCCTGAAAGGACGATCGAAACTTCATCCAAAGAATTCTAGCCGAGACTGTCTCGGAGTAGGTTACCAGATTATACATTCAAAATTTTTAAGAGAGAACGAAAGTCCTTTGAAATGACGTGTAGGGGTGAATATTTTTTAACAACACGCAGATAAGTATGTAATGGATGCAGCGTTTATTAATTGGAATAACGAATGGATTTTCGCAAAACGAAAAAGAAGGAATTATACTTTCTTCCCAAACGACGGTACAAGTGTAGAGAATGCAGGGAAAAAAAAAAAATGTATGAATGTGACTACGGTAAAAGAACAAAAAAGACATACTCACTTACATAAACTCTGGACTAACAAAAAAGTATACAAATGGAAAAATGGTGATAATTTGAAAGAAGGAACACCAAGCTTCGAATTAGTTACACGCTAAAAGTGACTACCTACTGACTAAAGTGAAAAAATAAAATAGTATATATATACAATGGATAGGGAGAGTTAGATATAGATAATAGTAATAATAATAATAATAATAATAATATAAAGGGGGGCTTGCTGAAATGAACGAAACGCATTCCAAAACCACATAAAACTCACCGATGCGCGCTTGTCCTCCTTCATAGAGCAAAAAGAAAATTGTTTGATGTTAGTATGAGTCGCCCAGGTACAAAGATATTTATAGATTTTATCATTATACAAAACTGAACACGTAAGCTCAAGTGCAATGCCCTTGCTCATCCAAAACTTCGGTATACCGAACTACGTCACGTTCAAACAATCTATTAGCTGCGTACGAAAGGTATGTAAAAAAAAAAAAAAAAAAAAAAAAAAAAAAACTTTTTTCCCCTTTTTACACAATGCGTGTGCTTCTGCAAAAGAACGCGTGTTCCGAACCAAACCTCGTTTTCAACCACGCCAGCCATGAATCATCAAAAGTTCGCGGGCTATGCTACTTCATTACACGATTCGCAGCGCAAATTTTCAATTTTTCGTTTAGAAAAAAAAAAAAAAGGTGGAAGCCAAGAAGTGCGGTCATTACGACCGCGTACAGACTCTATAGAGTTGATGCTATCATTGCGATTAATAATAATAATAATAATAATAATAATAATAATAATAACAATACAATAATAATCACGAGCAGAGAGAACAAAATAATTACCTTGCACGCCGCTTTTGTCGAGGAAGTTGCTGAGCTGAAACGTACTGTTGCTCGAGGCGAGGTACTGCGTAAACCTCTGAAAAGCAGAGAAGAGAAAAAACGGGGGCTCCGATTATAAACCATTCGGTGCCAGTGCCGGTGCATTGTTGCTCAAACATATTTAGCACCCGCCGAACTGTGCATTCATCAGGTATTTTTTATTTTATCATTTCTGATTCCGGCGCGCGACTTTGGCCCAACGGTTCGTCAAACGTCAATACCACATCGAATCTGTGCCGCAGGTGAATTCGGCGCTCGATCGGCGGGCAATCCAGCTCGCGAGCGACGAGAGAGACGATTCGGTTAGCGCGGCGCGAGAGTATATACTGCATGCGTGTAAGTACATCATCATCATCATTAAGAGTGTGACGCGCGAAGCGGGGCCAAACGGAGCATCGTCTCTCGGTTCAACGTGTCAAGTTGAAGATCAGCGCCTCCGCCCCGGGCGATGCAGTCGCGTCTCTCGCTCCTCGTCGTGGCGTACATCCTAAAATAATCGCACCGCGTGCCCAACCGTGTGCGTGTGGTATGCGCTCGATGTAGCTCCGACGAACTCGAGACGCGCGCCGAATCCAGTCGCGGTATACGCGACGGAATTCCAATAGGCATGTATCCTCCAAGCCCACGATGATAATAATAATAATAATAATAATAATAATAATAATAATAATAATCATAATGATAATAATATTTCGACAAACGGTACAAAAGTATAGGTATACGGGCCCGCGCTAACCTCGTTCCCGTAACACATCATGTGATGCACCGTGATGAGGGCCTTGAATACCACCGTCCAGTTTGTGTTTTGCGACCGCTCGACCAGCAGATTCGCCAACTGTGGGATCGACACGTTCGGCTCGTTCGTGCAGTGGACGAGATCTGGAAACATAAAATACGATGATCAGGAAAAACATCGACAAAGCTATTCATATGATCATTTAACGTTTCTATTATTCGTTCTTGGAAGGTTTTTGAACATATTTTTGATCAAACATTATTCGCTACTCCGAAATAACATCCTCCACCGGTGGATGTGGAATGTTTTTTTTCGCAATAGTGTGCGGAAAATAGGTGTTTTCCGCACTGTTTTTAGTGTGGAAAATAGATTTTCCCGCATAGTGTGCGGAAAATAATATTGCTGACAATTTTCTTCAACACTACAAAAAAATTATTTTTTTAATCGTATAACGCGCGCGCTATTTTGAACAGCTAACTTTTACCAGCGAACTGCATTATCGGCATGCAATAAACACCAAATAATACCTTGAATGATAAGTAGATAGTATCCTCAATACACACCCCGCGGGTACAGTATAGGTAATAGTTATATGCATATCTCCCTCTACTTCCCGATGAGAAATCTAAAGGGGCTACCTCAATAGTTCATGAGGCCCTCACTAGGCTGCCTCAGGAGTGCCTCAAGAGGTGCATCACGGGGCGTAGTCGAGGCCCTC
>JAPYYV010002306.1:0-21150 GCA_030522625.1 Copidosoma aretas | reverse complement strand
AAAAAAACAAAAAAAAAATACACAAAAGAAAAAAAAAAAAAAAAAAAAAAAAAAAAAAAAAAAAAAAAAAAAAAAAAAAAAAACAAAAAAAAAATGTAACGGCATTTTTGGGAAATTTCAGTTTAAACTTTTCAACCCTTAAAATAAGGGTAAGAACTACCCCTAAATATTGTTTAAATATTCTTATCGTATTATACGGTAAAAAATCTATGAAATATTACACTTACTTTATTTTATTTTTTTTCCATTTTTTCGCAAGAATATGCGAAATATAAGGGTCGAAGAAAATATCTCAAACTTTCGAAGGTCATGCAATGTCATGGCGTGGGTAAAAAAATCTGAAAAAATTAGGGTAATGTTTCCTTATCAAGTGCTATCTATTTCCGAAGTTGAAAGAGAAAAATTATTTTTTTGGCTTCAAGTTGGTGTGGAATTCCCCATATATATATATATATATATAAATTTTTGGTAAATAAGGATCATCCATATATATATATATATATATATATATATGACCCTTATTTTCCAAAAATTTTTTTTTTGCAAGTACTCCCCCTTAAAAGTTACATTGCTGCAAAAAAATGTATAGCATGATAAAGCACTAACAAAACAAAATTTTAAACTGTGCATAAATGACGATTTTGTGATTACATTGAGAAACAAGGTGTTATACAAATATTATTAACTCTTAGACTCCTTCTTTCTTCACAAATATTTTTTTAATGCAGCAATATGCATATTACTATGTCGAATTCTCATAGAATCGTAATTTCTTATCTCTTTAAACGTAAAATTACGTATACCCACTCTAACATTTGATTTTCGGTGAAAAAAAATCGTTTTTCACGTCTTCCGTCGCTCTCATGCATTTTGTTTACTACTTACTATTCCTCAACGGAGTTTTGTATATTATTTTTCTGACGAAATTCAATGCACTTTAATGAGTTTTTCATCGCTGCAGTCTTAAAGTTAAGCATAACCGGTTGAAAACTTGATTTTTGCTAAGGAAACTCTTCTTTCTGGCTTATTGTAGATATATAAAGTTCTCTTCTCTGCTGACCACTTCTAAGTAAAAGATGGTAAGTAACTTTTCTTGCATCATTTAATTTAGAATTTGAATTGTATATCACTGCAGTCATACATATATATCTTAATGGTAAGAGATTTGATTCTTGGTAGACAAAACTTATTTCTGTCATTTACTAGTTATGAAGCATTTTCTTCGCCGCCCCAGCTACGATAAACTTCCAGTCAACGACTCGATTTTTGAAAAATGTTATCTAATAAGTATTTTTGTTTTAATCTTAATTTATGAAATATGAAATGAATCTACCAACGCAATTCAACAATCTTGAAACTTTTTTGCTTCGTCACAAGGATATCTTTGTACCTCTTAAGAAAAAATTTTTTCGTAACAACATATGAAAACGTACTTTTATGTTGTAGGTGATCGAAATGGGACAGTTAAAAAAATGTCTGCTTGTGAGTGTGTGTATGTGTGTGTGTGTGTGTATGTAATCAGTCATATTACTTTTCTACTTCTTTGGATGAACGTGTATAATAATACAGCTGCAAAATGTACCAGAGCCGAATGTTCTTCTTTCTGTAGTTCTATAAAAATAAAATATAACATTTGTCGCCATTTATCAAGTTTGTTCTATATATATTTTTAAGAAGAAGCTACGAGGTAGCGCAAAATAGCAATAAGTGACAAGACGACTTAAAACCCAATGTTATTGTAAGAAAAATTACTTACTAAGATATTTTTTTAAGAGTTTGGCTAAAAGAAACATGAGAGAAAGTAGGGAAAACCCTAAAAATAAGCTGTGGGGGGGGGGGGATAGAGCTGAGGGGAAGCGGAGGGAAGCAATAAGATAATTTTTATGCGTTAAAAGTCACGAAAAGGAAAAACACGAAGTAAAGATATACCTATGACCAAATCCATAACGAAAACCAGTAGGCATTTACTTTAACATGACAAATTTATTATTCTGAATAAAATAATTTAGACAATATAATAATCATTTTAACAGTAAATACTTTATTTTAATGATAGCGCCTTACAGATTACAAGATTTATAAAAATATGGTAGAAGTCACAATGAAGTTAGCATAGAAATGAATACTGAATTCAAACAAAAACTTATTTTCAGATAAGTTTAATTGAAAGTAGAACAAAAAATCACAAACATTATTAGCAACCGTGATTGATTTGAAAAAATTAATAAGGTATTCTTACATTCATAATATTACCTTTTTATTAAAACTTTGAATGTAGAAAAAAAAGAGACATAATAAAAAATCTTTTAGTAGGCAGACTGAACATAGTTTCTCCTGAAGATCATATTCCATTTTGATTTTTAATTAATACTACACATAGCAAAGGGTACAACGTCATAAGATCATTAATAATTTATAACAAAATGAGTCTATATATTCAAAAAATACAGCAATCAGTAAGTTTTATTAAAAGCGACTTTTAGATAAACGATATTTCCAAAGAAGACAGTACTGTTATAGTAACTTTACTAGTTAAAACAATTTTCTTATCAGTATTTAGTTTTAGAAATATTTGAGGTGATGTAATTTAAAGCTATTATAAAAAGAACTTGACCAAATTTTTTATTTATTAATAATAGAAACGAGGTTTTACAGCTTTACTGTCAATTTATGTTCACAAAGTACAACGTTTTGGCCATTTGTTTACAGCCCTATTCAGATACAATGACTGAGCATCGTTATAAATAGTAATTCTAACATGTTAATGAATCTATTAATATAGATGGATTCATTGACATGTTAGAATTATTATTTATGACGCACTTAGTCCCTGTACCCAAATAAAACCACAAACAAGTGGCCGAAACATTGTACTAAGTTGATATGTACCAACTGAACGATAATGCTACAAAAATTGCTCTTAGTACGCAATTGTTTAATTTGATAAGAAGTCAATTAAGGTGGCTCATCACTATATAGCACATATTTTGAATATTTTCTTATAAAGGTTTATTAAAAGATATGAGAAGTGTCATTTAATCTGACAATTACATAGTTAGTGCTAAATATCATGCGATATTTTTCATAAAGTATTGTTGAAAAATTTTTAAGATATCGTAGCTTGAAACAAAATTTAATATATTACTTGAATCTTTTTTAATTTCCATTTAATTTTTAATTTTCCGGGTTTATTCTATTTTTTGGGAGTATTTGCGGAAAAAATTGGAAAAACTTACATAAGTTTCCAGATAATTCAATTGTTCACTTATTTTTCGTATTCCTATACAAACAACTGAATGTTCTAGGAAACCCAACCAAGTTTTTGCAATTTTTTTCGTGATAGCTCCCAATAAATTTGTTTAAGGAAGAGAAAAAGTGCAAAAAAATTCAACAAAAAAATTTTATGAAAAAGATTGCATATTTAGCAGTAGATACATTATTTTCAGGTTAAGTGACTCTTTTCATAACTGTTATTGAACATTTGTAATATAATTTTTGAAATATGTGCTGTATTGGAATAATAAGCTACCTCAATCTCTCAGTAAAAAAAATTGGACTGGTAGCTAAACAATATCACAGCCACAATGGAACACTAGCCATAAACCTTTGTGGTTGAATTGGGAGAAATGATCAATTCAAAATTAGATAAAAATAATATTTACAAATAATAGGATATACTTTTGATAAATAAATTATATCTTCCGTGATTGGGAGATTTCAAAGGTCCCAATTAAGTTTATCTCAGTTGTATGTTGGTATGTGATATATTTCTAATTGTACGTGATTAATTTTGTTATAAGACTGATAAGGCTGGTAGAAATGGCTAGCAAAAAGTCATACAATATAAGCGCAGAGTACATTAAAATACATTTGATTATTTGTTTTCTTAACCTCGCCCCCAATAGATTACTGATTGTTTTAACATCGTTCATGCATCGATGGGCGTAGATGATATTCTAAAATAATCAATTAAAGTCTTGAATCAGAAGAAGACTCGGACATTATTCCACACATCTATCAAGATTGTACTCAGAGATTTGGATTTCATGCTGCCAACACTCTGAAAAATTGGAATGAATTTCATATACAACTATCAACAAGTATATCACGGCGTGGATTACTACTTGAATGTAGCTATGTAAGAATATCACCGAGTTACTTCTGACACCTCAACGACAGGTTCAATTATATCACGATTTACAGCAAGTCCAGAAATATTGGTTTCAATAAGTGTTCAATTTCTTAAAAACTTTTTTTTGATAAATCAGTAATACAAAAGTACGTATCAGGTTCTTACAAAATCATATTCTTCGTTTAAAACTAAATATACTTTGCTCAGGATAAAATAATTTTACCCATAAAAATTATGCTAAATTTGTCAAGGACAAACAAAATCTTATTTAACAATTTATAGTGAACTTGGAGAAATTCTACTTAACAAAAATAACAACTCTAGCTACTAATGAAAATTCCGTATATAATTTAACCAAACTATATTTCTTATAATGTTGCTAATATTATATTACTCAGGCCAAACATGCCTTCTACATTTTATGAACATTCACTGACGGTCATGAACAAATTGAAATCCGGTCTTCCTCAACTAAATACTTGCGAAAGTACCAAAACAAAAATTCGTAGCAAAGTTACCAAGCCCATGGGCGTATCTAGGGGTGAGGGAGGGTGATGGGATTCAAACCCTCTCATAAGCTCCAAAAATGCCCAGTAATATACATATACACGGGGTACATACAAACTTGATTCTAAGTTAACCGAAGATATAATCACATATACGAGTCCAATGGAATTTACCTATCAAACTTATTTTTGACGTAAAGCACGTAGCCTCTATACGTGATAGAAATTGCTTCACTTTAAATAGCTCTGATTTCAATAAACATCGAATTTTGGTGAACTTTTTTCAAATTTATACCAAGTAGATTCAAGTATTGGAATTAAAATTATTCATGAGACGAGAAAATTATCTTGACCCCGGAGTCCAACCAGGGAACTCCTTCTTGCCGTAAAAGCCTGCTACTACTTGCGTGACCAAGGCCTTGATGATTCCATTCGTCTCTTGAAATTAGAGCTTTTTTAAATATAGCCATTCCAATCACGTACGGAGGCTACGCACTATACGTTGAGAAATATGTTTAATAGGTAGATGCCATTGGACTCGTTTTATGTGTTAATGAATAATTTTTGTTCCACTACAACTAAGCCGGTCAACAGTAATTGTAAAAAAAAACCTCTGTCAAAAACTATGCTGATTAATAGTCCCTTGTGGGAAAACAAAACTAAAATTTTTATTTATTTTACTCACACCTGAGCCGTATGTGATGGGTATACCTTTGAAATTCTTCCTCAGACCCAAATTTTTTTGGTGAAAAAAAATAAAATTACTAAGCCTAAAATTTTGCAGGCTTTTTAACGTATAATCGTTTTAAGATATTTTTGAAAAGATTTTCGGTCACATTACTTTTATTTATTGGTATTATAGTTAAAAAAATTTGACAAGCAGAGAATGACGAGATTTTTTTAAGTTTATTTTATCAAACTTTATCGCAAATCCTACTTACGTGATTTTTTACGTTGTAAATTTGCAACAAGAACAGGCGTTAGGTATCACTGAACGAGAAGGATGTTCGATTCAAGTGGACTGTAAAAACTCTTGAAAATTAAGGGAGTCAGCTTGCACGGACTTAAGAAAATTGAGGCGAAAATATGTTAACACACAACATTTAGTTATGGTATTTTTTACGAAAAAATTTCAACGAAGCTTTGACACAACAATTTTAACACATGTAAAACGCTTAAGTATTTTGCAATAAACAAATTGTTCTTAACCAAGATACAAAAAAAAGAAGAAATTATAAACATAACAAAGTCTATTTTTGAATCATGTAGCAAAATCAAATCGAACACTCTATTGTCTTTACATATGAGATCAATGTCTTTTCTCTTATTTAACGGAAAGTTAATGTAATATATTAGTTTTTACAGTCAAGATAATCACTGTTTCATTATAACCTATATCACTTTTAATTTTCAGTTTCACTTCAAACTTACTCAAGTTTTCGTGATTTATTCGAACTTATTAATTTATAAAGTAACTGATCTTTTAATCTTACGGTTTGCAATTATTAATCATTAATATTGTAGCTTAATCGAATGACAGATTTTACACTAAGCCTTTTCTATGCACAACGACGACTACAACGATTTACTTGGCGATGCTGGCGTAACTTTACGCTTTTGAAAGATAAATCCTGTAAGAGAAACTTTCCTCTCACACTAACAACCGCAAGCACCAACTTGCTGCACTACAGGCACCCTGACCTGTTTGAACTGAGAAGAACCTTTATCTCGAGCTTGAACTTAGCATGTGCTCGCTTTTAGTTTTGGCGCACTGGCCTCGTTTGCCTAGAGCATGCGAGACGTCTTGTCTCGATGGTGGGCAGCTGGTAACTGTGGTGGTTCTTTCACAGTCGTTCGATGCACAGCGCTACTATGACTAGCACTATCTTTTTCTCTCTCGTCACCTTCCTTTTCTACCAATAACTCCGAACTGAACAAACTCCCCCCTTGGCTTGCTCGAACTGAGTATAACGATGAGGACTAGGCTATTCAACTTGAATCGTTTTCCACCAGGAGCGCTAATTGGTGGTTGGGTCGAGTAAGGGTGGTGGTCGAAGTCTTAATCGCAGCTACACGAACTAATGTATTTCGTCCGGGAAAAATTTTAACAATGCTATCAAGAGGCCAACTACTGGGAGGGGTATTTTCTTGCTTTATTAAAGTCATATCTTCGGGAGAGACAGAGCGAGATGATCGCTGCCACTTTTCACGAGACTAAAGGCAAGTTAAGTACTCAGCTGACCATCTTTTTCAAAATTCTGCCCGCTCATAGACCAAAGTGGTTTTTGGACCTTCGAAAAAGCATTCAACGTCTGTAAAACGTATAATTAGTGTCGATACCAGCTCTTCCAGAAACAAGACTAAAGGATGCTTAGTGCTTAAAATTAAGGCAGAATTTTGTAGTCTTCCTCCTACTTATATTATTCATATCAAACCCAAATCTAGAGAAGGGTCAACTTTCAACAGTTTACTATCCGGAGGTAAACCTTTCTGCTGATCAAGTGGTTATTTGAGGTTGCCTTACAAAATCCTTAATTTGGAGTGAAAGAAGTGATTTTGATTAACGGCAATCCAATAAAGCTTTGCTTGTTGAATTTCCACAATGCAAAGTATAGGATGGCTAGACCGGTCGAAGACATCAAAATGAAAGAATGGATAATTGTTCATAAACTCTCTCTCTGCCTCTTTAGGCTTATTTTTTGCTTGCAAGAGTTTGACCATGGATCTGAAGCAATAAACAGTGATTTTTGACAACCTCACAAAATCTGAGCAATCAACCAACAAATTCCAATTGGGCTACTTAGCTTTGGTTGTGTGCAACGCAACAGTTGGTTTGACTGAATCAACGAACTTTGGGTGTATGGGCTCAAGTTGTTATAAAAGATCAGGCCCCTTATACCATCGTTCAAGCACAGAAAGTTGATCGGGATAAATTCCTCGGGGAGTAATACCAGCTTTTTGTTTGGCCATTCTCTGGGGCCCGGTAACATTCTTCTCGCCACAAAGGGAAAGCAAGCTAAGCCATAAGCGAGTGATCAATTTATAAACTTTAAGCATCTCGGTTGGATTAAAACGCCAATAAGTTGTCTGGTAATTCCGATCAGACTCTCGCACCAGAATTTAGCGAAACATTTTCTTTATTTTCGCTATGAAGTAACTGTATAGTTACGCCATTATAGCAGTAAGTCGAATATATTAGCAACAGATTAGGGTCTGAAAATAAGGTCTCGTTGAGCGATATAGAATCTATTGATTTAGAAGAGTTGTTAAACACAACGCATAATTTAGTTGTGGAACTGGACCTACAAACTACTCCATGATAAGGGAGTAGCCAATAGTTATCATTAACAGTGGGCACAAACTCTGTTATCTGATTTAACTCTATATACTCGCATATAAAAGCCGCATAATCAACCTTGAGCTTCTCATCGAGAAGAAATTTTCTTTCCATTTGAAGCAACATAGCTTTAGAAGATCTCTGATATTGCAAGAAGTGCGAGTGGAGAACTAAAGGATTAACCACCAAGGGAAGACCGACTACAAATCGGACAGACTCTGTTCTATGATAGGTTTTCTCAAAATGCTCTTCACAAGTGCGTTTATCTTGACTAAGTTCTTGGGTACGATCAGGAGGCTCTTATAATTTCCAAAACTTTTGGAGCGTACCAGTTAAATCGACTAAAGAAACACAATTGATGGAGATTTTCGGTGACGTGGTGGGGTGAATATTTACACCTGAGCACTCAGATAACAGCCAACCTCACTTAGACGCTGTAACAATGGGTTCGTAAGGTAAACCTCTTTTAACCGGACCTTGGATGAGCGCAGCGTGCACCTAATATCATATCTATGCGATCCTCTGAAAGGAACTGAGCATAATACTTTAAAAACTATAGGCAGGCTACTGCATAATTTATCAGGAGGGCGATAGGACGATACGTGAGGAAAAACCAGGGCTTCAACCTTTAATAAGGTTTTAGAACGAAAGTGTAGTTTTACATCTAAATTTACTGAGCAGCGAGGTTGCCCAATGATTATCCCTCCGGGTCCCACTAGCCAAGTTCGAAACTTATGTTGCTCTATCAAGGCTCGAACCTAAAGTTCTTGACCGTTACAGCATTTAACTCTAACGGGAGCAGTGCAAAGAAAAACTCCCGGTCCATTTCTACGGACTCTCTCGTTGGCTTGGTTGATGGAGGCTAAACTTTATTCTCATATCTCGTGATCAGTCGATTCGGCATTGGCTTGATGAGCAGCAGAAGTTTTCTCTGGTTTGTCTAAACGGAGCAGGGGGTGATGCTTAGAACTGCATTTTGTACAACGACTAGGAGACGGGCACTCCTAAACGACATGCATCCCTAGGCAGTTGAGACAGCGTTGTGATTTAAAAACGAAATCTTGGCGTTCTGCCAAAGTTTTTTCTCTAAACTTCGTACAATTATTTAAAGAACGAGATTCCTCGCCGGGAAACAATTAAGTTTTTCTTCGCTTAAAGCGTGGGTGGTAGCGTTCTTATAAGATGTTTTATTCGAAGAAGCGCGCTCTCCTATTCCTTCCAAAAGTATGATTTGATTAAAGGCCAAATTTTGAAGCTGTGCGAGAGTAGACAAACCTGTATCAGAACCTCGGAAGCGCTGCTTATGACGTTTTGTGTTAAGATCGAATATACTGACGACTAACTCTATAAATAAACCAGAATCACCAGCGTTACATTTCATAGATACTGCCTCTGTTACTGCCGAAGACTTTCTTGGAATTCGATGCCCTATTGTGAAGATGCTACCTGTCTCCGTTATGACGATGTTTCTGGCTCTCTGTGTGTTACAAAAGGCAGCCAAAACATTCTCGATGTAATTTTCCGCTTCTGCACAGTCGGCGATCTATTGTTTATGTAGCTCTACCCGTCACTCGTTATATTAGAACGGTGCTACAGCGCTCGCATTCAAAATCATGTTTACTTTTCACCAGGCAGTAGTTAGCGGCTTTAACTTTGTTGGTTAAGTGCTCCTTCAAATAAGCGAGGTGACCGCCTCCCAACTCTCGCATATCCGGCTCCAAGGACTTTGTTTGATTCGAGTGGACTGTAAAAACTCTTGAAAATCAAGGGAGCCAGTTTGCGAGGACTTGAGAAAATTGAGGTGAAAATATGTTGATACACAACACTTAGTTACAGTACTTTTTACTAAAATATTTAAACGAAGCTTGGATACACCAATTTTAACACTTGTGAACCACGTGAGTATTTTAAAATAAACAAAATGTTCTTGAACACAATGAAAAAAAAGAAGAAATTATAAACTTAACAAAGTCGAATTTTGAATCATATTGCAAAATCAAATTAAACACATTATTTAATATATGGAACGCGGCGTCTATACTCGATTTTTCGAACATAATTATTTTTAAGCGTGTGTGTGTGTGTGCAATTACATTGTTACATACCTAGTAATTTTATTTATTTTTCTGTCTTTTTTCGGCAAATGAATTTGAAGTTTTGGGGTTAAGAAAAAATTGCATACTTATGACCGTCACTGACGGCTTTCGCGTTAGTAAAAAAAATACAAAAAGATTAAAGTATCGTTTTCTCACGAAGGACTATGAATTGGCATAGGTTTTGACAAATTTTTTTTTACTTGGCACAGTTGACGTGGAATGCTCCAGATGTACGTATAAATCTTACTATACCCGACCAGAAATTGTAACGCAGCGGACGAGGAGGCACAATAAAATTTTAATATACATTAATAATTCTTTATATATTGACATATTGAAGGTAATTTATTGTATGTAAAAGTAATATAGTATTCGTTTAAGCATAATGACATAGCTGGTAATACTGAGTGTAATTACAAATATTTTAACTAAAGGAGTCCTTTGAGGCGTATGGTAAACTTTGGGGTTTGATAATTTCTCTATATCAAGTTTGGCTCTCTTTAGAAGCCTATATCTTTTGCTGCTTTGTTGATTTTATAATTAATATCTGTTCACTTTCAGCACGTTCCAATTCTAACGTTTGTTACTTTGATTGTTCGTTCGTTGAGTGCAGTGAATTTGGAACGAAACTAGTTAACGAGAAATTGCAGTGGAATTCATGATTCACGTGAAACTAAGAAATCACTAATAATAACTAATAATAGCATTTATTCGATTTTACTTCCGTTGTCAAATCTGGACTTTGTAAATTTTTATCATCAGATTATATCACTTATTGGTTAGTTAGTCGCTTAGATTATTTTTGCTTGAGAGAGTACCAACAATCGTTAAAATATCACTTGAATGGTACTGTAAAAAAGTTGCTTTGAAGTTACCTATGGAAATTCACTATCACTTACCACACCATAGAAAAATCTTATATTTATATGAGATAAAGTTGTACAGTGTGAAAACTTTGCTTCATCGCAGACGCCAGCTCTGCTGGCCTTAAGTGTGCTGCTACCTTCTTGTTCTGCGAGCCTTGCTACATCGCGGCCACCAGCTTTGCTGGCTTCGAGTACTGCCTGCCAGCCTGCTTGTTCTGCGGGCGCTTGTCTTTACGGCTGCTAGCTTTGCTGGCCTTGAGTGTGCTGTCTGCCTGCTTCTGTGGGCCTTTGTCTTCGTGACTGCCAGCTCTGCTGGCCTTGAGTGTGCTGCCTGTCTGCTCGTTCTGCGGGTCTTGCTACTTTGCGGGCGCCAGTTTTGCTGGTTTTGAGTGCTGCCTATCTGCCTGCTTGTCCTGCGGGCCTTTGTCTTCGTGGCTGCCAGCTCTGCTGGCCTTGAGTATACTGCCTGCCTGCTTGTTCTACCGGTCTTTACTACATAACGGTCGCCAGCCTTGCTGGCCTTGAGTGCTGCTGCCTGTTGATGGTACCTGTATAGTGGGCCCTCGTCGTGCTACCGCGCTGCGCGTCTGGCTATTTATTGCCACTGCTGCTGCTGTCATCTCAGTGTGACCTCACCAAATTCAAGATTATTTCAAGACTTAATGCGTTTACATTGAAAAATGTGTATATTATGTTTATGTTTAAAAATTTATTTGCTTGAATTGTTCATAATTTTGTCTGTTGTGTGAGTCAAGTTCGCTTATTTGTATCGCAGATAGTTTTCTTGGAGCTTAGGTGGTCTTATTTCACCTGGTTGTTAAATTTAAATAATATATATATGGAGTCACTTTATAAAGAACAACTCGGGCTTTTAAACAGGATTACCAATGCCTTCGCTAATTTTAAGAAAATGGGACAAAATAGAAAGACCAGGGGTCAGGCATCCTCTAGACTGCCTTCAAGTATCATATGACTCATTTGAAGAGAATCGTGCTAATAACATGCAATTATCTCGACTGCCTAAGTTACATGATTATTTCAAGGATGGATTATTCGGTGTATTTAAGGATTAGTTTTATACTGTGCAGAGAGATTTCTAAGACTTTCTATTGTTTTTAGGTGATTCATCCAATCCCTCTCCCTTGCCTCAAACGCATTCAAATACAGGTGTTATCTCATCTTTACCTTCTATCGACCTCCCTGGCTTTTTTGACGACTTTGCTTCCTGGGAAAATTTCCATGATGTGTTCAGGGCAATAGTGTATAGAAAGCAGGATATTGCTAATATAATCACGTATCAGCACCTTATAGTACATCTTGCAGGTGAGGCTTCGGATTTAATAAAAAACATTCCTCTTACTGAGATAAATTGTAATTAGGCATGGGACACCTTGATACAATATTATGATTATAAACGGCGTCTCATGAATAATTATACCTCTGCTATCCTTAGTTGTGCAGCCATGAGGAGTAAATCCTATCCTGAAATCAGGTGTATATTTAAGGAAATGCTCAGTTCGTTGGACTCTCTGGTTTTGTTGGAGCGAAATAAAGGTAATACTGACTTGTTTATCGCCCTAGTAGGCAGTAAATTCGACTTCCTTACAAATACAGATTGGCAAAAGATTTTAGGAAGTAGTAGTGATCCTCCTACCCTAAGACAATTGCGTGGGTTTATTTCCTCGCAGATTTTGACTTTTTAATCTTTTGTTAGCAAACCTGTTAACTCTTGTGGTATTTTAGCAAGTAACTCCAATAAGCTTATTTCTACTTTGTATCAGTCTGTTGTTGATAACGATTCTTGTAAGTTTTGTCACTAAGAACATAGATTAGCTTCTTGTGATTCCTTTAATTCACAGACTTGGAAGGCTAAATGGCAATTTATTCAAAAGCATCATCTCTGTGCTAACTGTTTTGGGCAGCATAAAAATAAAGACTGCCCTTCTGAGTCTAGGTGCTAGTAGTGTAAGTTTGACGTATTCATCGCTTTCTCTGATCAATTAAACGTAGATGAAAGTGTTTTTTTCTACCAACACTAACTCTAAGACATTCTTTTAATTGAAATTACGTTAGTCCAGAATTAAACTATTGCCCTGTACCGTGAGTCCGCGTTCTCGAGTCACGTTTGCAAACTTTATGCACAAGAACAGGATGCGGTATGCATTGATTGTAGGTTACTTTCCCTCTATGTTATTAGTTGATAATACGTGTTATTATTGTCTTGTGCGAGAATATTCGCAGCTCCGTATCAAAGATAACCTTAGTTATGAATAAATGAATAATAAAAAAATTAACCTTTGTTCTTCATTGTATCATAGTTTTCATGTAAGTTACCACGAATAACTCTTATCATTTATCTTTATTTGAAGGTATCTTTATTCTACTATTTTTCTAAGTAAAATATTATACGTGCTCGTGATTACAGGTGCAGTGAGCTTGGATTATACCATACCGATTCTTTCCTTGTATCCTTCCCAACAATGCCGTGCGTTACACCAACATTGTCCTAAATTTTTACCTTTAAATAGGTAAAAGTGATACAGATACTCAAAGTGCATGTAAAAAAGTTGCGCCAATACATACTGCGAGACGCGATTACTTAACGAAAGAATATATATGCGATTTTATATACAACATTGCAACATTTTATACAAACGCACTTGTAGAAGCTTTGAATTATAAATTAAATTAATGAAATGTAATTATCTTTCTTGTTACTCTCCTTGATTTCATACCACTTCCTTTATTATTCATTGAATAATAATACTCAAAAATACCACACCAGGGATTCTTTCTATTGGAGAAAATACACCACTGAGATAGTGGAGGAATTTTATAACCCATTTATCAGTAACTAAAAAGTTGGGGAGAGCCCCACTCTCCAGGTGGTAGGGGAATACCATTTCCACAAATATGAAAAATACCTTCACAGTTACAGAGGGGAAAGTGGAAAGGACCTCCCCTCCATCGGAAAATTGCCAAGGTGGGGTATTTATAAAATACGCTAAGACGGTAGGTGGTGGGGGAATGTTTTAACGGGCTAAAGCGAGACAGTAATGTCTGAAAAGCTGCCTGATCCTTACCCCAAACAATATGCCGCAATAAAACCACGCACGTCACCTTATTAAAGCACCAGTCTCATTTATTAATTGTCGATAAAATCTTATCTATAAAAAATAAATTTCAACACAACTTACTTGTAATGCCTCCGAGTGATTCACACGAATCAAGAATGCCTCCAAGTATTTTTCCACGATCCAGAATGCCTCCAAGTATTTCTTGACGATCGAAAATGCTTCCGAGTATTTCTCGACAATCGAGAATGCCTCAAAGTGATTCATAACGATCAAGAAATGCTCCGAGTGCTTCTCAACGATCAAGAAATACTCCTAGTGATTCTCGACAATCGAGAATGCCTCCGAGTATGTATCGACGATCGAAAATGCCTCCAAGTATTTCTCGACGATCGATAATACCTCCGAGTATTTCTTGACCATCGAGAATACCTCCGAGTAATACTTAACGATCGAGAATGCCTCTGAGTATTACTCGACGATCAAGAATGCCTCTTAATATTTCTTGACGATCGAGAATGCCTCCGAGTATTTTTCGACGATCGAGAACGCCTCCAAGTATTTCTCGACGATCGAGAATGCCTTCCAGTATTTTTCGACGATCTAGAATGCCTTTGAGTGATTATTAACGATCAAAAATGCCACCGAGTATTTCTCAACGATCGATGATGCCTCCGAGTATTTCTCAAAGATCGAGAATGCCTCCGAGTATTTCTCGACGATCGAGAAGGCCTTCGAGTATTTCTCGACGATAAAGAATGCCTCCGAATATTTCTCGACGATCAAAAATGCCTCCGAGTATTTCTCGACGATCGAGAATGCCTCCTAGTAATACTCAACGATCAAGAATGCCTTTGAGTATTTCTCGACGATCAAGAATGTCTCTGAGTATTTCTCAACGATCAAGAATGCTTCCGAGTGATTCATAATGCCAATAACGCCTAACATGTACGTTATCACGAACATTATCAAATACATGGTCTTCAGCGAAAACGAGATTTTATCTTTAAAACGGCTTGTCCTACGTATGATTCGACCGGACTAATAGAATCCTCGTCAAATTTTGTTCACTAGAAGCAATCCTCGATCCCAATGAAGGCTTCACACAAAAATTAAGCGGGCAAGAATGCTGAATTGTCACTTTATTTTTATTTATTAAGTAGCTAGAACTTAGTGTTTACATAGGACGTAATTATCACATATATTATTGTTCAGAGTCGGTTATTGAACAATATTTATTATGAAATAAATAAGTACCATTAGAATAATATGTATCTTTTATATTAGGAACTTAATTTTCATAACTAGGTGCCTCTGGTTGAAGTGTTTTCATAAAGTGGATTCATTTATCGTGTCAATAATTTGTCAATACATTTTTTTTTCGAGTCTGAATGGATTGCAAAAATTATAATGTGATTCAGGAACGCCTAGCGCTTCTATTGATACCTTAGTCAACGTACTTAAGTTAATAGAGGGGGCATAAATAAATTTTTTTATAAAAGTGGCGGAAAATAATTTAATAATAGGTGACTTCACCTTAATTATTATTCTTGATATTCGTTTGAAACTAAGAGTTTTGGGTCCGAAATAAAGCGACGTGTGTGGTCTCACTGCTACACTCGGTATGAGGAAAGGATTAGGCAGCTTTTCAGCCGCTGCTACAGTGCTGGGACGAGGAGAAGCTAACGTGCGAGCTTGTTCCTTTGTACTGTTTCATGAATAAGGAGAAGGCAGCTTTTTACCCGCTGCGCTTAATCTGGAAAAAGGAGAAGGTGGTATAAGTAGCTGCAAAGATTTAAGGGGTATGATGAGAAAAGAAGGCGTAAAATCTTCAATTTTTTATTTATTTCAAAGCTAAGATGATTTCCAAGAGATCTGTGGTTGCAGATTTTACAAATTCTTTTTTTTTTATTTAACTATTAATCTGTAAAACAGTGATTATTTACGTTCTTTTGCAGTCAAAATTGTCTAGAGCCCACAGATTTTCACCATTCTTCAATTTTTTTTTTTATTGTAAACCTGAGATGATTTCCATAAAATCTGTGGTTGCGGATTTTGCAAAAAAAAAAATTTTTCTTTTATTTAACCATTCATATGTAAAAAACTGACTATTCACATATTTACCTTTTTTTTTGCGATGAGAGATAAATTTTTAACCATACATAGCATAAAATACTTATATAGAATACTATACCCCTAGCTAAAATACAAATATGTTAAAATTAAAACATAACATTACCTACAATTCAGAAACAGTAGCTGCTTGATGGTACAAAACGACTTTTATTGTAAGATTTAAGTCAGAGTTGTTAAAACATTAGGAAACGTCAACTTTAGTATCTTATATTCCAAAAGCTTATCGTTCAAAGATCTAACTATACAACCTAGTTATTACTTACAATTTTGTCACTTAATGTTGACTAGATTACGAAAACCCTATAATATATTAATAAGGTGTAAATATCGATCTCTGTGTATTTTATACACACATAACACACCAACTTAATACTTTATGACTCAGGCATATCCTCGTCATGTGCACCACTAAAGGTCAGAACTTTAAAAGTTAGTGTAAGCATGTCCTTAATGATATAGGCATCTAAACATTTATTCGGTAATATAGTGTGATTCAAACGCGCATTACCAGTTAGATTCTCACTTGGAATCTAAAAATTACGTTTTTATCATTTGTCTGAAAGATAGTTACTATCGTCACTATAAGGTATACCAATATGACGTCATTTATATATTACAGGCTGTTAATATTTTATAAGAAACAAGCGTATTCAGTTTATTGTTAATAATCATGTAAGTCATAAATTTGATTTCATCATTTTCACGGACAGCATTTTATTAAGATCAATAATCCGATTAATCAAGATGATAAAAAAAAAATCATTTAAATATTATTTAAAGATGTTGTTTGATAGTATGGAGAAGATTTATATAATTGGATAAAATTATACATGTAAACTTATTAACGTTAGGGGACATATTGGTTTTACCATTATTAATTAAATTTGCTATTTATAAGCATATGTAGATGATTAGTTGAAAAAAAAAGTTAAACCTTATGGCGTTAAATAACTTTTTAATTTTTCTATGTATTTAATTTTCTCCTTATATTCATATTTCAAAAATTAGCGAAACAAAAATTAAATCAAACTCAATCGCATTACAGAACTTTTCGGTTTTACCATAATTTATTTGATTTTCTACTTGATATAGTCAAATAATAATACCATAAAAAGTTACTAGCTTCAAAACAAGGGTATTTAAATTTTAGGTTACAAACAAATTTATACATTACTATTAAAAGTTTGTAATGCAGATTTTTCAAAGTATTACGCACACGTTATAGAACATGCTGTCAAAAAAGATTTGTAAGGTTATGGCCTCTAAAAATGCACATTCTGAGGTGTTTTAGAGATGCACATTTTTAGTTTATGCCTGAGTCATGAAGTATTAAGTTGTTGTGTTATGTGTGTATAAAATACACAGAAATCGATATTTACACCTTAATAATGTTTTATAGGGTTTTCGTAATCTAGTCAACATCAAGTGACAAAATCGTAGGTAATAACTAGGTTATATAGTTAGATCTTTGAAAAATATGTTTCTGGAATATAAAATACTATAGTTGACGTTTCCTAATGTTTTACATCTCTGACTTAAATCTTACAATAAAAGTCGTTTTGTACCATCAAGCACCTACTGTTTCTGAATTTTAGGTCATGTTATCTTTTAATCTTCACATATTTGTGTTTTAGCTAAAGGTATAGTATTCGATATGAGTATTTTATGCTATGTATGGTTAAAAATTTATCTCTCATCGCGAAGAAAAAGGTAAATATGTGAATAATCACTTTTTTACATACGAATTGTTGAATAAATTGAAATTTTTTTTTTTTTACAGAATCCACAACCACAGATCTTTTGGAAATCATCTTAGCTTTAGAATAAAAAAAATGAAGATTGGTGAAAATCTGTGGTCTCTAGACAATTTTGACTGCAAAAAGTCCGTTTGGGCCCACTATGCGTCGTCAGTAGCCCTGCTAATCCACGTGATACATAAATTGTATGTACCCAACCCACAAAACAAAAGTCTATCTCCAGATACACGGAAAATAAAACGGAGAACCACGAAGAATGATTTAATGCAATGGCGATCGATAGCCAAGAAAAAGTCCGCGAAGGCACAGAAAACGAGTCAGAATCGGAAATAGTTACTGTATTTCTTGAATATAGCCCTGAAACCCAAGCAGAACGGGAGAAAATAGGCAAAAAACAACGGATTTTTTAAAGAAAGGAGACACAATACACTTAAATGATTTTCAAAATACAACGACTATTCAGCAGTCAGAACAAACGCCAACCTTCATCATGCAGCCCAATGTCACTAAGAAACAGCGCCACAAATATCGTACCGATATTCAAAGGAGAGCCTATAAATTTTTCACTTTTAGAACAAATGTAGGCTGAAAGTAGGCTGGAAGTAGGCAGAAAGGGATGGCAGCGGACCAGTTTCGTGCTTGGCTATTACTGTTTAACTCAGTTGACAATTTTCTCGTAGCACTATCGCGAAAATTTGACAGTATGGGAGGAGCAAATACGCTAATCGCACAATCAAAAATATTAGCACAACAAATCGGGGAACCAGTGATTAAATACAGCAATTGATTTAAATGACTACTCAATACGATTATGACGTTGCATGTCTCAAATCCACATTTATCGACAGATAAAATAAAACAATAAAAAAAAAACGCAGACAGGAAAGCCACAAAACAATTTACATACGCTCTGCTGGTGCCATATTATTGAAGCGTAGGCGGTTTCAGGCCAGAAACCTTGGAAGAAGCTATAAAGGTAGCTATAAACATAAATAACGAATTAGGCTTACGACAGGTAGGACCAGAGGTGTCAAGAACCTCATGGGGCACTTCGATGTTAAGTATTGTAGCAAGGGACATGCCGGTAATAAATCTTAACGTGGATGAAAGAAATATCATCAAGGAGAGTAGTAAGTGGTGTTTATACGGTCGAGAATACGTCTCACACTTGACCGATGGGTGCAAGAAAATTGTAGAAAGATGTAAAGAGCGGTGGCATCGTAGACCTCAATGTAGAGGAGGTATCAAAACAAAAGCCCATCCTCAAAATAAATTACAAAAATAATTTTAATAATTACAATAGGTACAACGATCAAAAGCCCGATGATAGAAAATCAGAAAAATGACAAGTCAATCGGGGTCGATACAATGAAAACAATTATTCTAAAAATAATTATAACAGAAATCACGGTGAAAGAAGGGATTATAACAGGGGGAATAATTACAACGGGAGAAATCACAGTAGAAATAATCATAACAGAGGAAATGATTTTAATGTCAATAATTATTATAGAAATGTTCATAACAGAGAGAGAACAACTATGTCTTTAATTGTCACCAGTATGATAATAATGACAGCAACGATGATAGAGGGAAATACTTCCGTGATAGAAACTAAGAACAAACTTTTCACAATAATCCTAACAACGTTCAAAATAATAAATATTACAACAAGAAGGATGTCCGTTATATTAACGCACATTCTGAGCATTTAAACTCTCAGGATGTTCGACGAGCGCCCGGATTTCCGGACATCACACAGTAATAAAAAATAGATCGAAAAAAGGGAATATAAAGCATTCAAAAATAAGAGAGGGTTAGGGAAGAATGGGGTGTCGAAGACTCATGCCGTAGTATGTGCGCACGATATAGATCCTAACAGCGAAAAACTGACAGGCAAACTGTTATTGGCCGAGGGAGGTACTATACCACTGCACATAGCGCATACAGAGAGAATACCAGCAAGTTTCGAATGCGGGGCCCAAACGTGAGCACCTATATTTCTAAAGAAGGATACGAAACAAGAAATAAAAAACGATAATCAGCCGACTTGCACGGCAAAAACAAATACATTCCGTGTAGGCCGTACATCACCTTCAATCATTTTAGAGAGCCCATACCTGAAGAAAAATTCGAAGTTCTACGCTGATACGGAAGCGAAAATTTCTATAATCAATGAAAATTGCTTGAGTTCCAGAATATGGTTAAATGAAGGAGGCCAAATAAGAATAATAGGTGTGACTCATGGAGCTTGCCAAACTTTGGGGTCGATAAGGATACCCCTTAATAATTTAATGTGCACGTTGCACGTCGTCCCTCAAAACTTCCACAGATATAAAGTTTCAAAGTTTGACTCTTTAATATTGAAAGTATAGGGTCACCCCTTGAAAAAGAGACTTTGTTATCGATGTAAAAAAATCGCTCTATGGATTATTTAAAAAAACTCTTATCTTATTTTTGATGCCTTTAGGATTTGAATACCAAAATTTTAGATCATTAAGACGTGCCGTTTTTTAAATATCCTAATATTTATATAATTTGCTACGCTTTTAGTATATTTGTATAGTGATCAGGTTGTTCTTAACTTTTTAGATTTTATTGAAATTTCATATTTCTTGTGACATCTGTTATTTTATTTATTAGTTATTTCGATATTTCCATTGCAATTAGCATAGGTAAAGAATAATTGCCATGCAAAATATCAATTATCTAAAAATTTATATGGGTTAAGAACGACTGCACGAGAACAACTAGACCTTAAATATAGGCTATATCAATCCAAACAAATCGATTTTTTAATCGTGAGTGAAATCAAATTTTTGACAATTTATTACAATTTATCAACAATAGGAATCTAGAATTTTTCGCGTTAACTGCGAATATCATGAAATTAATTTCAAACTATTATTAGTTTTTCGTCCAATTAGCGATAAATAGTATCTTTGAAATAATTTAATTTTTTTTGTGTAAATTTTGGTATGTAATAGTTGATAATAAATAAATCAGTTATTATAGTATAAGTGTACAAATGATGTTAAGACAGTTGCACGTTATGCACACAATTAGTTGACGCTTGTACCCAATGCATTTGTAGCATGGTGGATAAGCTCTTGTCTCGTGACCAGAAGGGCACCGGTTCGATTCTTGGTGTTTTTTTTTTTTTCTTTTTTTCTGAAAAAATCTGTCGCACCGCCGTCACCGCAGTTGAAAATTTTTCATTTTGGTCCCCATAATGGGAAAGACAGA
>JAPYYV010002305.1:0-21152 GCA_030522625.1 Copidosoma aretas | reverse complement strand
AATTGACGATCATCAAAAACACGTAAAAATCAACACGATAGGCCCGTGATTTGAGAGGGGGGGGGTGAGTGGGGGGCGAGGGGGGCAAAGGAAATTAGAGTCCTTACAACTATATATATATATATATAGTAAGATATATATATATAGTGAAAATAAGTATACTTTACACTTCCTTAATGGACTACGACTCGACGAGGATGACACTGGCCTTAGTTCTTTCATTGTAGACCAACAATCACTGATACTATGCAAATCAAGTAATTGGACAATGTAAATCTAAAAAAAATACTTTTTAGGCCTAGCTATACAACTTTGCATTCGAAAGATTCTTTATTTAATCTGAGAAGTATGAACATTTTCTGTTCTTTAAGATTTAAGGAAATCCTTCAAGAATCGGTTTCTGCCCTCTCTACAGCCCTTATAGGAGTTTATTTATGCCTTATATTTCTCTTGCCCTTACACATTAAGTGACGCAACTTTAAAAACTTTATCCCTTATTAGTTCTGTACGAAATATACGCATCACTTTACATTAATTTTAAATTAAACTTCTGGTTAGTAATCATCTGCATGTACACACTTTATGATGCAATATATTTAATAAGTATTACTTTTATTTAAAAGCATTTTGTCAGCAATCATTATGAAATCAATAATTGCAGTTATTTTTATAAAAAAATTGCTTATACCTGGGAAAAATAATAGTAATGAGGCCCTAAAAACTCAAATAAAGTATACAATGCAATAAAGAGAAAAAATTATGAAAAAGGACCCTTTATAATCATAGAATACCTAATTCTGGACTTGATACCAATTTGCCACTATGTCAAACAATGTAGTATCCTTTTAATTACATAGTAATTGGTTATCAACAATCAACAACAGCTAAAATGGAGCAACAAGGCTCAGCACTTGTGATATACCTTCATATACGGCATGTTTGCAGGTGTTCTTTGGCTAAAGACTTGACTACTCTGCATTACAGGTGCATTATATTGTTACCTTCTTTTGCTAAGTTTACGACCATATCTGGACTCAATTTCTGCTTAAAATACCACGTGATCAATATGATAGACGTTAAATATGTATGAAAATGGACCTTTGTGATGTATTCTATTTCTGCTAAAGATCCAATATCTGGGGTATCGGGGTAAACTGTTCTGCAGTTTCTGTTGGCCAGAACTTTAATAATTATTACGTTACAATATTGTTTGTTAAACTTAAATTGAGAATGAGAGAAATATTGAAATAATTTTGCTAAATGATTTTTAATTTTTAAGTTTTTTTTTGCTTGAAAACTCTTTTTAAACAAAATTCTGGTTGTTTAACATGTATTATTATCAATAGTTTACTGGTAACTCAATACTTTTGAATATCAGCACTTAAGTTTAATAAGTAGTGCTGACACTCGAGCGTATTTGTTTGCTATTTTTTTTTTATTTTGCATATTTGCATGTTAATAATTTATTAAACAATTAAAACTTCTAACACCACAGCTAGTTTTTGTACTTTTAGTTGTGTAGTTTGCATAGTAATCATTTATTCAACAATCAAATGTTTAGATGCTCCAGCGTATTGTGTTACTTGGCATAAGTTGCTTTAGTTACAGATGATTAGTTCAACAATTAAAACTGGAAGCACTACAGCATATTAGGTCACTGGGTATTATCTATGCATAGTAATCATTGTTTTAACAATCTAAGTTCAGACACTTAAATGTATTGGATAACTTTACTTTTTTTTTAACTATTGATTATTTTATTTATATATTCAAGTATATATCAAGTTAGTACTCGGAAGGAAAATCATGGCATTATGCCATATATATCGTGAATGAAACAAATCTCTACGAATTTCTATGAATAATTTGTACCTTACTAATATATTTCATTGTTGCAAAATAGAAAAAAGCATTTTATTTAGAAAACTTCTATTAGTATCTTCTGCATCGCAGTCTTCAGACTTGAAAAGTCACTTTTAACAACACTTGCCACTGGCACCATAGGCTGAAATATAACATAAGATGTAAAAATAATATATCATCATGTAGTTTAGATATATAAATGGTAAAAGAAGACAAGGTAGGTCAATTAACTCGACCAATTTTAGGTGAGTTCGCGCAGAGCCCGCATGATGTCAAAAAATACCATATAAATCATATTTAAATGTTGAATCTCGTCAAACAGGCTCTTCGTCTGATTGGATGTGACGTCATACAAGCTTCGTGTCTGATTGGTCAAGTAATCATGCGCATTGATCTACCTTGTCTTCTTGTAGTATGGATATATGTTACATAGTTCAATTGATACATTGAGAAACTACCCTTATCATAGCCTAAAATGGTTTATGCAATATTGCCAATTTTAGTAATTTTTAGGCTAGAGTTATTTTGAAGAGCCATCTAATCTGTTAAGCCATCAATATTCGTATTATTGATTTATCTTTTCTCATGTCCAAAGTTGTTTCATAACTACAGAGGCGATACATCTTTTTTTAAGCTTCGTACAGTTGAGTATTTAGGATGCCACACTAAACAGGAAGTGGGGATCTGATCGCGATCATTTGATACATGGCAAAAGTGAACTTTTTTTCGATAATACCTAGACTACGCATGTGCCGTAGCCTTTATTTCTGGTTATTTCATAGGGACTATCGCAAAAGTTGTAGGCTCTACCACATATCGTATGATCGCAATAAGTCCGCTTGAGTTCAATTAGTAAAGCCGACGTATCCATAAAATATAAGTTCAAACAGTAAATATATCTGATCCAAATTATTGTTTTACTTAACCGAAAATAAATTTAATTCATCTTCATACGTCATCTTTATTTTGACTTATTTTTTTCATCACATTTTCAGATTGAAGATAAATCAAATATCATTCCGTTGATAGCCGGTTTACGAAAAGATGTTTTGAGTCTCATATCAGAGGTAAATATCGATTCTTCTGACAACTCACAACGTATAATAATTTTGTATTACAACCTCTTTATTCATTTTAGGGTATAACATTGATCTGGGAAAGCTATAAATTAGATTCTTACGTTCAGCGATTATCCGATGTAGTATTATCATTCCAAGAAAAAGTTGAAGACTTGTTGGTAGTTGAAGAACAATTGGATATTGACATCAGATCTTTAGAAACTTGCCCCTATTCAGCAAATACTTTTGCTGACATATTAATAAAAATACAAAAATCTGTTGATGAATTATCTTTAAAAAATTTTTCAAATCTCCACATTTGGGTTTCAAGACTTGATGAAGAAGTAGAAAGAAAGCTTGCTTCTCGTCTTGAAGCAGGGGTTAAAGCCTGGACAGATGCTTTGATGGGCCGAAAAAAAGATGTTGACTTGAGCATGGATACTGACGCTCCAATGCAACCAACGCATAGATTAGGCGGGGATCCCAAAATTCAGAATCAGATACATGAAGTGAGAATCACTAATCAAACGATGTACCTATTTCCAAGTATTGAAGATGCTCGTTTCCAGATTATGCAACAACTGTTTGCCTGGCAGGCTATTGTAACGTCTCAGGTTAGTAGTGATTTAAATGTTTATTTAAAACATTGCATATGAATATAGTTGCGGATTTCAACTTTTTTTTGGCTAGGTATAGGTAATTTAATAAATCACCCTTTGATTTTTGTGGTTTGCTTGGATAGAAAAATTTAGATAAACATTAATGCTTATTTCTCGTATGTCTTCTGTATTTTACTGTCATCACAAGTATAAATATCAAGCGTTACATAAGGGGGCTCCAACGAGAGGAGTTAAAAGGTCGTGGGCGATTTTTTGAATAATGACAACCCGCTGATTCCAATGGTGTCCTTATTTACCCCCTTAGCCGTGGAAAATTTTGAGCTATTTCCTCTGCAAGTTTGCACATAATACACAGCCTCTTATGGAGTAACGTAAATCATCGTAATTTTTTAACCGGAATCATGGAGTTGCATATCAAGACAGGAAATGTTTTGAAGAAAAAAAAAACAGCACAGTCGCAGGACTGTCGGTAGAAGCTATGCTTCTTTGCCATTATAAAAATATTGTATCTTAAAAAAAAAACAATTTAATATATTAATTAAATAAGAATATGTCGAAAACAATTTTTTGCAAATAACAAATTTGTTTTGCTGATGATATAATTATTACCAGTAAATATTATAATAGGAATAGGAAAAATATATACCTACACGTTAATTCTTTTTCATTCAGACGATTCATCGGCCAGTACCGTGGTAGTTGCGAGCGTGTATGCATATACTGTGCTTGTAATGTATAGTATCGGTATAGTACAGTCACAGTCTGTATGTCAGTCGAGTCTGTCGAACAGCTGAGTGGCACCACGAGCCAAAAAATTTTTCATTAATATACATATGTACGTGTACGCCTGCATAGAGGTAGAGAGAGAGAAAATCAGACAGGCGTACGACCGTATGCGTAAATGGCATGACCAGGGATTGAGAGTCATAAAAAAACTCTTCAAACTTTCTGTCTTTACCATGAACGTTTTGAGACTTGTTAAAAAAACTTTTGATATATTAACTTAAAAAATGCAATTCTTAAAAAAACTCCCAGTTCTTTCAAACAATTCAGAAATCTATCCATATTGAACTCGGGAGTTATGAGTTTTTTTTTAAAACTCCTAACCCCTGGGCTTGACAAATAAAAAAAACTGTACATGAAATGCAATGGATTTATTCTAATAAAAAGCAACTTAGACACTTTAGTTTTAAGTTATGTTGTTGCTAAACGATATAAAAAATTATTTTTAATAACGTATGCATGTCTGAATAGAATTATAAAAATTGTTATTCAACCTATCTTGCTTGCCCGTCGAGGTACAGCGATTTTTTTTTCAAATCTTGAAAGGCTGTGCTCTCATTTAATCGTTTAAAAATAATATTCACGCATTTGTATTCATATCATTAACGTGCTGTAATTTTTTTCAAAATTTTTGACACTTTTTTACTAAGATATACTCGAAATTTCAAAAATTAAGGTTATGTCGTAACGTCGACAAAAACCTCCCTATTCTATTTGTCCTCCTTAATGTTTAATTACCCTTTAGGACATCTCTAAAAATTGTTATTTTTGGTCTATCAGGCTTCTTGTTCATGATATTGCGTCTTTCCAAATATTTCGAGGTTATGCGTGCTGAAAAGCGTAAATGATTATTTCTGATTTTCATAACATGCTGTAATTTTTTCTAAAATTGTTCCATATTATTTCTATATAGATACATCCAAAATACTGAAAGTTAAGGTTATGTTTTTACATTAACCAACACTTCTCTATTTGTGCTCCGCGATGATTTTTTTTCGCTTCAGAAAACCGATAAGAATTGTTATTTTTGATCTATCTTTTCTCCTTTTCAAGATATCGCCTATTTTCAAATAGTTTGAGGTTAAGTCATAATAATAACCCGTAATAAATATTGGGCATCAGCATCGATCTGCCGAACATGCAAAAAATTTTTGGTTATCAAAAAGTTTTAAAGTTTTTGGTGGAATTTCCTTTAAAATTCATATAAAATTACAAATGGGAGATTTGATTAATATTTTAATTGTACCATATGTGTCTTTTGTTCCCGTTAAATATTTATAATTTTTTGAGAATGATATTTTGATGATACAATATTTTAAATAATGAAAATTGACACCATAGAGTTGAACATGATGCGAAACACCATCGAAATGCATGTCCCAATGGCGAAACGTGATGTCCCAATGGCGAAACGTACATGTTATTTAAATTGAATCTGTGTGTTCCACCATCCGGACATAAAATACTTGAGATTAAGATTCAAATTGTACGTACGATGAAACAGTGATATTAAAGAAAAATTTATTGTAGTGTAATGCATTTGAAAATAGTTAATTACTTTTATTGATTCAATAAGACACAACTTTGAATCTCTTATATACATTTTTTTTGTGATGGAAATTTTAAGAGTTTATTAGCTATTGAGAGTAGATTGGCTGTTTCACCTTTGGGACAGGCACTGAAAGTGCCCTTCGACATCGGTACTTTTACCTTATACTCTGATTCTAATGATTATTTTGTTATTTTCATGGTTTTGGATAGTAAAATAACAGAAAAGTGGTTCGAAGTGATCCTTTAGCTCTGTAGGGGCATCAAAACCCCCCAAAGGTACCCTAAAATGACGAAAAAACTAAATTTTATCACAGACATCGTTGTAATTTGTACTTAACACAAAAAATAAGCGTCTTTTGTATTTTTAAGGTCACTTTGCTTAATAATAAGGACGATTTGTAAAGATCCAAGATGGTGGTGTCAATATGGCAGCCAAGATAAAAGAATTATGAATGATTTCCATTATTTTTGTCGTAATTTGATTTCATTCACTACAACTCATTCTAAATAACAATCAAACATGCAGTAAACATGCATTTAATGTAATAGGTGTATGGTGGCATTTTTAATATAAAATGGTGACTCACAGAAAATGGCGGATCATCCATTTCACCACAACCCCTGCAATATGGGTATCAAATGAAAGAGTTTTGTTAGTGGAATACATTTAAATGTATTGCATCAATTTCCATTATAAAAAGCGACTTACAAAAAATGGCGGATCATCCATTCCACTGCAACCCCTGCAATATGGGTATCAAATAAAAGGTTCGGTATGTAGAATACATTCATATGTATTGCATCAATTTTCATTTATAATGGCGACTAACACGAAATGACGGATCATTCATTTCACTACAACTCCTACAATATGGGTATTAAATGAGATATTATGGTAAGTAGAATCAAGTAAGATGAATTGCTACGTTCTGCATTCAAAATGGTGTCTTGCACAAAATGGCGAATCAACAATTTGCTACTATTTGTTTCAAGTTTGCTTTATTTGTTACTAAATTTACGGTGGAGGTAATCTACAAATTATCGTTTTTTAGGATTCTTTTTACAGCTTACTGGTGAAGATTGTTGTTGCTGCATGTGAATTATTATTCCGAGACTGACGTACACATAAACAAGTTTTATTCTTATATTTGTTTTTTTATTATAAAGTCTATTATAAAGTTTTATTATAAATATTACATAAATTTTCCTACATATAGGTCAGAAATAAATCAAAATTAGTCAGAATTTTGTTTATAGCAACAGATTTTAATGGTATATAAATTTTTGTACATGTAAGCTGAAATAATAAATTATGCTCTTACATATCTTCTTCATCAGATAAATCGCATATTTTATTTTAATCTGTCGTGCTTTTAAAATCATTTTTATCCTCCTCACCATCATCACTAGTATTAATTAGCTTATTTTCACTCTCTGTAAAACTTTCGTCCAAATTTTTGTCCGAGTCCTCGTTCTGCTCAGTCACATTTTTATAACTCCTGCAATTGAATTATTTATTTTACCTTATTACGTAAAAACTAAAGATATATTTATTGTAACTTTACACTTCTTGAACTGTGTAAGGCTTGAAAACTATGAGTTCATAGGATTCCTATCCTTTCCTTTTGTTCTCTTACACCTTCGGTATTTTGCCAAAACCATCTAACGAAGTCCTTTGGGGAGAATTAAGTATTATTTATCATCCATGTTGTACAAGAGAATGGGGCATAGTGAGTTTAAAGGGTAACTAAAGCACTGCATACATTCCATGAAAAAATTTATGTATGTTTTCTTCATTATTGTATGTATGTATTTTAAAACACTCATACTTCTACACTTAGTGGCTGTCTTTTCAAAGTAAAATACTTATTTCTCTTATGCTGTCCGTCAAAAAAAGTTTCTAATATTAAAAGGCATAATTTTACACTAATTATAAAGTACGAATAGTTTTTTTTATATAAATCATTGATGAAAGCATAAATAATCTATGTTGTTTTACATAAGGAAATACTTTAAGAAGTTCTACTATTATCTATTACGAATACAATAGAATGTTTCTACCAACGGATAGTCGACTATTTTGTTTTAGCCTGTACTATAGTAATTGTTATGAGGTCTTATAACTGTCTGCATTTTGCTTGTCGTATCCTACTATTTTATACTTTATTCATGGAGATTAGATAACTATATCTGATCCGCCCTTCTATATTAGTCCCTATTTTAAATGGATAATATACTTACGCAAGTAACCGTATTTCACTAGTTATACTAGTTTTTTTAATATTCATATTATAGGTGTTATAGTACAATAGACGATTCACAATTTTTCGTTAGCCGCTATTTTTAATGTAAAAAGGTCCAATACATTTTACTCTATTATACATACAATACCCTTTTATTTAATATCCAATTGTAGGGACTGTAGCAAAATAGTTAATTCGCCATTTTGTGCAAGACGCCATTTTGAATGCAGAACATTGCAACTCATTATACTTTATTCGACTTACCATAATCTTTTATTTCATACCCATATTGTAGGGGTTATGGTGAACTAGATGATACGCTGTTTTGTATTAGTCACTATTTTGATTAGAAAATTTTGAAAATTATTTTACTTGATCCTACTTATCGTAACCTTTTCATTTTATACCCATATTATAAGGGTTGTACTTAAATAGATTTTCCGGCATATTGTATTAGTCGCCATTATGAATGGAAAGTCATGCGATACATTCAAATGTATTCTACTTACAGAACCTTTTCATTTGATACCCATATTGTAGGGGTTGCAGTGAAATGGATGTTCCGCAATTTTGTGTTAGTCGCCATTTTGAATGGAAATTATTGCAATGCGTTTAAATGTATTCTACTTGACAAACTCTTTTATTTGATACCCATATTGTAAGACTTGTAGTGAAATGGATGATCCGCCATTTTGTGTTAGTCGCCATTTTGAATGGAAATTGATGCAAAACATGTAAATGTTTTTTACTTATCGAATCCTTTCATTTGATACCCATATTGCAAGGGTTGCAGTAAAATGCGTAATCCGCCATTTTGTGTTAGTCGCTTTTTTGAATGAAACTTAATGCAATATATTTGAATGTATTTTACATACCAAATCCTTTCATTTGATACCCACATTGCAGGGGTTGTAGAAAAATGGATGATCCCCTATCTTGTGTTATCGCCATTTTGAATACAAAATGACACCCTATACCTTGTTACATTAAATGCATATTTACTCCTCGTTTGATGGTTATTTAGAACTAGTTGTAGTGAATAAGATCGAATTATGACAAAAATAATTAAAATCATTTATAATTATTCCATCTTGGCTGCCATATTGCCATCACCATCTTGGATCTTTACAAATCGTCCTTTTTATTGAGAAATGTGACCTTTAAAATACAAAGGATGCTTTTTTTGTGTTTAGTACAAATTACAAAATTTTACCATTTTCTCCCACTGCGCAGCGTATGAAGCATAGCTTCAAAAATCTCAGCTATCAGATGGTAGCTAGCAAAATATTGGTATCCGTGGGAAAATTCGAGATATTCCGTGGAGTATTTGTCGAGTAGTAATATTATAATTTTTTTACCAGCCAACCAGACATATGACGATGTAGATGATGCTTGCATTATGTATATGTGTATACAGTTGTAAGCATCCGTGATACCAACTAACTCAATTATGTTTGGGATGGTATGACTTTGCGCAGGAGCCTCCTTAAAAGCTTATGTAACTTAGATGCGAGTGTATTAGCCTTTAAGCCTGAGGAAACTCAAAAAATTGTGAGTTTAATTTTTGAATAAATTTGGTAAAAATGTATTAATTTTTGTTTTCAACTTACATTTATGTTCTTTATCACCCAATAAGTTACAATTTAAATTAAAAATAAAATTCAATGAATGATATCTGGATTTCTACGAGGTTTAGAAGCTCCAACAGCTATATCTCTATCCCTGACTTTTTAAGATAATAGTCTAAATCTTTTAGTCAATCTGAAACTGGCCATATTATACTTAAGAGAATTAATGTAACTGAAACTTTTTTCTGGTATAGTAATAATTGACCTAGTTGTTTAAGGGGTTAACCACTATAATTGGCACTAAGAAGTTTAATTACAATGGTACAGGAAAGAAATAAAAGAAGTAGATTAAATAAGTGTTAAAATTAACGCTTCTATTTTTACTGGTAACAGTGACCTTGTAAGTAAAGTAATATCAATAAGATATGCAAAGAATTAATCGAAATTTTTCGGATGTATTTCAGGTTGTATAATACGCTAATCGACCCTTGCTTACAATGAAAAACGTACTTCTCGTCTCTGTACTAACGTTTTATGGCTGGGGTACCAACAGCGTTAGGAATCAGTTAAGTATATCATAGGTTTAAATTAAGAGAAAAAATTAAACGATTTTTCTTTTTATAAATTGTTTCATATATTTGTTGATATTTAAAAGCCCCGTTTTTTTTTCTATTAAGGGTTCCGTTTTTCATTTTTTACAATTGGACGGTCGTATAAGGGAAGTCATAAATGACTGCTTAACTTTTAATTGATTTCCCTCCTTCGATGTCTTGTTCAGAAAGGTAGCTGGGCTAGCAAGGTGGTTGTTCCGGCGAAGAATGTGATTGCTTTTTTTTGGTAATTTGAAACTTAAATACGAGTATATAAGTTTAAACTCCACAGTAACTTTATAGTTATAATTAATCTTTACTTATTCACCTGATGAGTTAAGAATTCAGCTGTCTGCTTAGATGATGACGGTGGCGATGTACACTGCGGTTGTAACGGTGATACCCCAATATTAGACTCATCTTAAATAACTTGCTTTTAACTTATCCCAAAATGGTCAGTCGCATACAAAATTTCACTTTGGTAAATATTGTGAGATATATACATCAAGTAATGATGTACTGGTGTGCATAACTCATATTTATTAATTTGAATTCTAAGGATAATCTTTTTTGAGCATTACGATTGAGGTAATTCTTAAATATTTCTGGAAATTATTCTACCCTTATTGATGTTTGCTAAGAAACTCGACATTTTTGACTGGTTCTTTAAATAAAATTAAATCGAAACATTCATATTCATTTAAAAAAAAAGCTGACGCATTGACTTCTCATGATATCACTACACCAGTCCCTCTATGGTTTTTCCAAGTTCGTAAACACTATTTAATTCGTGGATATTAGAGACGCTAAAAAGGAGAGAAGGATCACCTAGATTTTGTCCCTTACGTCTGTGTATGCATAGTAAATATACTTACACATACACAGACACACACGCACAAATATATCTTCTTCGTAGTGGATTTTTTCACACCTCGCTTATAACCCTGTTGTACAGTGGAACATAATTTAGTTAATCCATTCGAACGCACTTTCTGATATCGATTTATATTGTGTCAAGCTCTGTTTGCTTCCTTATAGAGAAAGCTTTGTATCGGTAAAGAAAAAAATTTTGTGGAAGTACGTTAGAAATATTTTACATAGTGCCTAAAGTGAAAAAATACTATTTTTACAAAAAGCCAGTGTGTGTGTGTGTGTGTGTGTGTGTGTGCGCGTGCGTGTATGTAATCAGTCTTATCTCAAGAACCCATCAGCAGATTTCAATGATTTTGGACTTAAAATTTTTTTTTCTTATCCTTGTGGCGGCTTTGAGAAAAATTTAGGTTTTATACCTTATTAATGTTTTTTAACCGATTTTTATGGTCAAAACACGGAATTTTTACTTTATTAATGGTAAAAAAACCAATTTGAATTTCTAAATTGTAATATCTAATGGGACTTGAAAAGAGCTTTATGTTTCATTTTGAATCATCTTGATAAGCTTTTTTTTTAATTTATATGAAAGAAATACCAAGATTTTTGTGGAAAATCAGGAAATAAGAATGTATTTTTATTTATTATTCTGATCATATTTATATATACAGGTGACGCAATACAGTAATCAATGGAGACATTATAGTATAGTAACGATCAATATACAGCTTTTACAACCTATTTTTATTATACACTGTGCATAATAATATTAGTGTAAAATTATCACGTTCAGTGTAGAAATAATCTGACCTTCGCTTAATGTGGTGAAATAACTATAATAATGTGTAAAATTACAAGCGATTTGAAATAGTACCGCTCGTGAGTAGAAATTGATAATCGTGATTTGGATTTTAATAGCTTAAAACGAATATATTTTTATGGAATTCGATTTTTTTTTTTTTTTTTAATCAGTCATATCTCAAAAACCGAGTGATTCCGATGATCTAGGGCTCAAAATGTTTCTTTTTATGCCCTTTATTGGTCCACAAGAAAATTGAACGTTGCATACCCTATCGAGGTTGTTATAACGATTTTTTATGCTAGAAAAACGGTTTTTGCTGTTTTGGCATGTGAAGATAATCAAATTGCTTTATATAATTAAATAATATTGAAGCTACAAAATAGTCATATTACGTACATCGATTTCAGTGATCAGTTCCAATTATTTGTTCAATCGTTAGCATTTAAAAAAATTATAACAATTTCGTTTGTATTACTTGTTCAGGTAAAAATTATAATTTTTAGAATAATTCCATCTTGTAGACCATAAAAATAGCTTCTTTTGATATTTTAAATCGTTTAATATCTTATTGTATTTTTTTTTTGGTTCGATAATTGCAGAAGAATTTTGTTGCAAAAGCTTTATGCTATTTTATTAGCAGCGGTTTTCTCTGCATTTTTGTCAAAAAATTTTCTATAGATTCTTTTAACTCGATTTTTATACAAGACCTTAGCTTTCAGTTATTTTGCATATAATCTCAAAAAAACCTTATCATTTACATATTATTTTTCATAATAACTCAATCACGATTAAATACACGTTTATTCTTGCATGAAACGAGTTTTAAAGTTCACTGATTATACATTTGCAGTCAAATATAAAATTCAAGATGGCCGAATCAAAATGGCGCCCATAAAATTTTTATTTTTCAAATGCACTAAATTTCATAAAAATTGATAATTAAGGGCTTTTGAGTTACTCAACTTTAATTGTCATTATATCCATGAAACTGAAAATTTCTGATCTAATATATAGAATGAAATCTTTGTAAGATATTACAAAATTATTTTGAAAACCGGTATTTAATTAATTTTGAGGATACTAACAACGTATTAACCACTCAAAAAACATGGACCAATATTTATGCAGTCAGGTTTATGTTTTATTTACATTGTTAGTTTCAAGTTATCTTTTACAAATCCTCAGAATAATTATCTTCCTTTTATTTTTGTTCATTAAATTATTGTAATTACGATAAAAATTTTAAACTTTATACAATAGAAGGCAATAAGTAACGTTTAAAATACTAAAGTATCATTTTTTAACAGAATTTTGTGCTTGACATAAAAGGTTTTGGTCACCTTACATATTTTTTCCGCCATTTTTAATCACACATCCGACATGAAATTCGCAATTAGCAATCTTCGAAAAATTTAAAATAAAATCATGTTTACAATTTGTATTTTCTTTACAGTAATTTAATGAACAGATATGAAAGAAAGATAGTTATTGTGAGATTGTACAGATGATAACTAAGAACTTACGTTATAAATAAAACAAAAAGTTGACTCCATGACTATCGGTCTTAATTTTTTAGGCGGTTATTACTTTGTTAGTATTCTTAAAATTTATCAAATACCGGTTTTTTAAATGACGTTTCAATTTTTATTTTCATTATCATTTGATAGATTAGATCAGCCATTTTGAATATTATGTATTTAATGACAAATCATCGATTAGTGATCTCAAAAGCCCCTACTTATCAAATTTATGGAATTTGGTGCGCTTCAAGAAAAAAAGTTTTTTCTACCGCCATTTTGATTTTGCCATCTTGAATTTTATATTTGACTGCAAATGTACAATCAGTAACTTTTAAAACCTTTGCATGCAAGAATTAATGTGATTGATAAGATTAGATGTAATTGAATTAATATGATAAATAAGTTATAAATAATTAGATTTTTTTTCAAGGGTATATGCACAGTAACTGGAAACTGACGTCTTGGGCAAAAAGTCGTGACAGAGGAACCAATAGGAAAATTTTAGACGAAAATTTAAAACAAGAGGGCTCGATACGATATACATTGAATCCAGAAAGTGCCTTTAAATAGAAAAACTCACTTAGCCTCACTGTGCGTCGCGTTACTCCTTGCGAAGCCTCCTATAACCCCATAATGTAAAGTAAAATTCAATAAAATCTTGTGTTATTTTTATGAGGTTCAATTTTCCATTGCCTTCCCCCCTTCCAAACCTCTACTTCCAACTCTGCCCATCACATACTTTTATATCTTATTTCTCTGCACACGGAAAGAAGCTTTGAGTAGCAGCTACTCTAGCCGTGGAGCGGTACCATGAACAGCCGGAGTAGCAGTCCCTCAGTTCTATCGAGTAGCAGGCACTCGACAGAGAAAATCAGCTACTCCAAGAGGGGTAACAGCTACACAGCGTGTATGTAGATGCCTTTTTTATCGAGGCCCTGTCACGCAACTGTCAGAGTTCCAAGCCATGGCCACCTAAATCCAACATTATTTGCACCTGTCACATGTCGCATACTTCGCTTTTGTAACGGTTGAATTGAATTTTAAATTAGTTCAGTACATTGCTAGTGTCACGTCTCAATGCTTACGTCGTAGCAAAAAGGATAAATTTTTGAAAAAATTTCCTGAATTTTTTAAGCTGCTTCAAAACTTTCTGGGTAAGTTACTGCTTGCTATAGTGCTGCTCTGAGACTATATTTAACATTGATTTCGTGAGTCACCGTGGTCTTATAACTATAGTAATATGAATTTCAACGTATTTGTTGCTTCAATTGCATAACCTGGTTTTTCTATTAGGGTCTTATCAAAACGAAACATTTCATGCAATAAATGATGCGTATTAACACGAATTCCTGGAATATTATCCACAAAAAGAGCAACTTACATTCTTCTCAAAACATATTTTTGAAAAAGCAAGGCTCTTGGATTAGCATGATGTTTATAGTGTAAATCATAAATACTTGATAACTGATTCTGAATCCACTGGATGAATACTCTTAGTTCATAATAAGCCTGATTATGCTTTGTTCAGTGATTCTGTGATAGAGTTCTTGTCATCACGCACAGCCAATGACTCAGAAATCTCACCATCTTCAAATCGAACCAAATCTAATATATTTACTGAAAAAACCAAGATTAAAACCTTGACAGGTCTATTTTTCGTTTAAAAATACATATGCATGCATATAAGTCATTTCATATCAACTCTCCAAGCGCGGCACGCGAGCGCCAAAAATCTACTTTTCAGCTCACGATTACATTAAAACTACCTTACAAACTATTTTAATTATACGATTCCAATGTATTTTTTTTTCAGCTTTCCATTGCAACTATCGGTTTGCCGAAAAATAAGTTTCTAATCTTAAAAAATAAAAAACATGTTATATCTCAAAAACGGCACCTTTAGTATTTTTTTTTTATTGTTTAGATCGAAAGAGCAGCTTTTTTTTTACTTCAAAATGGCTATTTTCTAGAAAAAAGTAATTTTGTTTTGAGAGAAATACGACGACAAACAGTATGTGCTGCGCTTCACGTATGCGGCTGTCTGTCACCACGTACCAGTAGTGCAATCAGCCTACTTGCGATATACCGCAAAGTCTTGTCAATTTCAGACGTCACTTGTATTAAAGTGTATTAGGCAGAGGTTAGGTGAACATAGTTTTACTTCAGCTTTTGTATGCATCGCAAAGGAAATAAATAAATGAACAGAAGAAACCATATTCATAATTTGTTTAATAAGAATTTGTAAGTTTGATAGAAAAATAAGAAAATAGGGTATTTACGAATAAAACTGTATTCAAAATGATGTTTATAAGTCACGTCCCAAGACGACACGATTTTGCGAGATGTGGCACGTATGCTGATTAAACTACTAGTACGTACCACTTGGTAACAGACAGCTACGGACGCGCTGTGGGGCACCTACTCTTCGTCGTCGTATTTCTCTCAAAATCAAGAAGACTCCTCTCTGAAAAATAGCTATTTTTACGTAAAAAAGGATGCTCTTTCGATCTAGACTATCAAAAAAAAAAAAAAAAATATGCGGTTTTTGAAATATAACTTGTTTTGTATTTTTGTTTAAGATCAGAAACTCATTTTTCGGAAGAACTGATATTTGCATTGAAAAACTAAGAAAAAAATACATTGTGATCGTATTTTTAAAAAATTTTGTGAGTTAGTTTTAATGTTGTAATCGTGAGCTGAAAAGTAGAAGTTTTGGGGCTCTCGAAACGCCTCATATATTCAAAAGAATTCTTAGTTTTGTAAAGGTAATATGGCAGATTATGTATTAAAAACTTTTTGTATCAAAACCTTTTTAGTAGAAAGTATAATAATATAGTATTATTATGAATGCATGCATAACTTACAACAATAAATTTTTAAACTTGCATTTTTCATTCATCACAAGCATCGTATATTAATAACAGATGATTTTAATTTTAATGAAAATGAGTTTTATCTTTTACTTCAAAGTCCATAGATGGTAAAGTTATATTGGAAAGATATGAAAAGTTAAAAATTCAAGATTGATCTCGGCTAAAAAGAATTGTGATTTCTCATTACAGGTACAAAGGTCCTGTGAATTACTTGTTAGTGACAGTCTGTAAACGAATCTTGAAAACATTCTGTATGGTCTTGCAATTCTCACTGCTCATAGTTATTTACTTAATTATGTATAAAAAATCATCTGTGTAAAAATATTGTTAAATATTCAAAAGTTACAGTACACTTCTGTTAGGACTTTATTATCTATCATATGTATACTCTACAATCGAACAAGTTCTAGGTCTATGATTTAAAGTTATTGATTCAATTTTTATTTGTTATGGTCGTACAATTTTCTTCTGTTTCGCAATACATTACAAAAAAAAAAAAATAAAATTTTATCGCTAATCAGATTGTGGAGTTATTCCCATCCACCAGTGAAGATTTGCTATTCATTCCGTATAGTGCAAGTATTGTTGATATCAACAACTGTAATGAAGTAGGTACTCATTACTGGTTCTATAAAAAGTGCCGTAAGAAATATCGCTAAGCTAGTGTTTTTAAAGAAAAAATGAATAATGCAGAGTGATAAAAAATACAAATATAAAAGGTAAATGTCTTCCACTATTTAATTAAAATCGTATGTTTGTATATTTTACTAATAACTAAGAATATTTGATTGCTTTTGTGCAGAGCGCACACGGTTAGTTGGAAGTTTGGTTTCGGGGTGAGAAATAACACTCCGACAATGATGTTAATGCTGATTTTTGGCAACGGTATGTTGAAACTTAACGCCAACCTCTTCAGACTCACTTTATTGTACAACAGATATAAAGATTACAAAAATTCATAAATACATACTAAATAACAAAACAATCACTACAACTTAAGGAAAGTTAAGTAAGTGTATATTTAGATATAACGCAATACATTGCACAAATGGAAACCATGTTAAGTCACAACTCTACTCAGGAAATTGTAAAGAAAATTCCTCTCAAAAAATTAGACACAACTCCCTAGGTTGTATGGATTACCAAAAATCCATAAACCAGCTCTATCCTTTAGGCCTGTTACTTTTTCTATGAATTCACGTACTTATTTCTTTGCTTTAACTTGTTAGATAATTTGTCTTTTTGTTTTAAACCTCTGAATTCACATATTACCAATAGTATTTATTTTCTGAAACATGTACAAAATTTTCAAGTTCTTGATGACTAAATTTTTTTATCGTTGGATGTTACTTCATTATTAACTAATATTTATTTACATACCATGAAAAATAATCCAGAAACACGATACAACATAATTAATCGACATTCTAAAATCCCTTTCCACGTAAAAATAGATATAACTAAATTTTTATTTGAAAAAATTTTCTTGTCTTTTAACGAGGTCGAATCAATAAAATGCAGAGATCACAATGATATTGATTTTTCTTGATAGTCTGGAATATGTTGAACTATATGAATTTTTTAATTATTTGTTATTGGTCATTTTCAAAAGAATGATACGAATGAAAATGAGTGTGATAACATAGGCTTTTATGGAACGTAACCTCGATTTGTCGTTTACATGGACCTATATTTTTGGAAAATTGCAAAGATATAATAAAAACCATACCTACGAATCAAGTATTATTTCAAGATTCAGTGAGTAAAATTTTAAGTTATGTCATGGTGCATTTTAAACAATGCCAACGCTGAATGTAAGGGAAATATTGAGTTCGTGGGGTGCAAGAGGCAGTGCGCGGTAAAGGGGGCCAACCTGGGCGGGCCGGAAGGACTCCCCGTTTCTCGCCTTGCTGAATGATACTCCCAAACCTCCTTAACAATAAATTTTACAGACAAACTTTTGGTTGCCCCATAGGTTTTCCCATATCACTTTTGTTCGCAAATTTGGCTATACAGGACCTAGAGATTCAAGCCTTACGAGATTCAGGAACAAATACAATTGTATCCCGTTATACTATAAAAGATATGTCAATGATTCTTGTTTGTGTATACACAAAAATGATATCGATTTGGTTCTTAAAGTATTGAACGAACAGGGTAACCGTTTAAAATTCACCTCTGACATTGAAATTAATAACACTTGAAATTTCTTAGATGTTTCATTAAAACACTTGAATTCTAAGATATCATCTGATTTGTATTTTAAATTCATTTCTTCCAATAGATTAATTAATTTTCATTTAAATCATCACATATCTCCTAAAGTTAATATGATTTGTAATTTAGTAGACCGAGCTATTTTCTTAAGCGACAAAGAAGCACAAAGAAAAAATTAAAATTTTGTAAAAAATATTTTGCATGACAACCGCTTTACACAATAATTAATTAATAATTGTATAAAAATTAGACTTAGTTACGTAAGGAATAAAAATCACAACAACGTTAATGTTCAAACCAATACATTTAATAAAATTAATAATTCTGTTTCCTTCCTCCCTTCGTTCTCTAAATCATGTTACAGATTACTTGATAAACCTAACGTACAATTATACCCCCTTATTGTAAAAAAATAAATAATGTAATTACATTAGGTAAAGGTAAAATCAGAAAGACCGATCAGACTATTGTTGCCTATAGCTTTGATTGTCATAACTGTCCATCCAAGTACGTAGGTGAAACAAAGAGAGCCGGAAACAAACAAATAAGTAAACATTGAAATAGTACGAATGAGGACCTTGTAGTCACGTTTTATTGTAAAAATCTCAATTATAGCTTTGATTGTAATACTTTAAAGATTTTAGACATTAAAGGTAGTTACTACCAGAGACTAGTTTCCGAAATATTATTTAATAACTCTACGAATATGAAGGACTAAAACCATTATTTACTTTTACTATTATTGACTACTGTGTGTTACTTATAATTATGTTAAGTTGACGAGTGTTTTACGTTACGCGAACTACACGTATCTATGAATGTTTTTATTAAATTAAAATTTGTATTGTAATTTTAGTCCCTTTGATAAGTATGCATTTATTTTTTTTTTTATAATCTTAATAAGGTAGTTGGCCTAATTGTCGATAGCTTAACAATATGCTCGTGTTTAAGGTTGTTCTGTGGATACCTTTATATATATGAGGCGTTTCACGTCAAATCGCACAGTCTGCGCGAGAGACCACTTTTCATCATTTAATTACAGTATCGAATTCATGAGGGAGATGAATCGAAGTAAGCATTTCCGATGTACTTTAACCTCAGCTTTCCGATGAAATCATTAAAATTACAAAAAAAAGTCAACATAACCCCAAAAAACTATAAAACATGTTATATTTTAAAAAGGGTGTCTCGAATCTTTTTTATCATTTAAAACGAAAGAGGAGGTTTTTTTACGTTAGTACAGTGATTTCCAGAGTGTCCACTATTATATTATTTGTGAAATTAAATTCTAAAGTCCATACTCTCGTGCCGCTGTTACGGACTGCCTGGCGGCGCGGTGCGGCATTCATACCATATTTTACGTTTGAAAACAACGGAATATTCCTGATCAATATTTTATGATAAATTATTGAAATTTTTACGTGGTGTAAATAATTTTTATTTATTTTAACTTTAATACTTTACACTATTACATATTTTCTTGTATTGTATACAAAAAATTAAATGTTTTACTTTACCTTTGCAGTTTTCTTGAAAATAGTAAATTTTTTAGTTTTTGGATTAGAAATTATCGGAAAACTTGAAAACTGTATCCATCATAATAGATTATAATGTAAACAAACCTAAAAATTTAATAAGTTACTTTTTATTAAAAAGACGATTCCTGAACCTTGAGTTATACTTGCAAAATTTTTTCAAAATTCAATAAACTTCACAAAGAATAGCAAATACACAATGTACATCATTGAAGCAAGTAAAACCAAAATTATTGATTGCCGTAACGTTCATCACAATTAATAGAATAATAATAATGGGTGCTGTAAATGAGCTCAGAGGAGAAGAACCGAGCCTGATATCAACGCTTATTAATATTATGCCTAAATAATTATTGTGAAAAATAATACTGTATTAACATCAACTAATAATATTAGGCTAAAGAATTAGACTTCTTGTTTCGGCGAGTCACGAATTGCCATATATAGCACGCCCGCCGCGCTGCGCCGCGGGGCAGTCCGTCGCGACGGCATAAGAGTATAGACTTTGACGTTAGATTTCTCGAACAATGTAAGAGTAGACACTCTGGAAATCACTATATCAACGTAAAAAACCTCCTCTTTCGTTTTAAATAATGAAAACAAAAGATTTGAGACACCCTTTTAAAGATATAATATGTTTTATTTTTTTTGGGGTTATGTTGACTTTTTTTTGTAATTTTAATGATTTCATCGATAAGCTGAGGTTAAAATACGTCGGAAATACTTACTTCGATTCATCTCCCTTATGAATTTGATACTGTAATTAAAGGATAAAAAGTGGTCTCTCGCGCAGCCTGTGCGATTTGACGTGAAACGCCTCATATATATGAAATTCGTAGTGTTATTCTTATGAACATTGAAAAAAATTAAAATCATGATAAAAATTTTTGTGTTGAAACTTGAACATATTATTAGTAAGTATGCCAAGTTTGAGGAAGAGTCTGTCGCCAGAAATTAAGTAGGCTCACACCTAATATATAGCTCATATTTTGAATACGTTATTATAAATATTTATTAGAAGTTATAACAAGTTTCACTTAAACTGACAATAATATAGCT
>JAPYYV010002304.1:0-23239 GCA_030522625.1 Copidosoma aretas | reverse complement strand
TACGCCGCGGCGCGCGGGGCCGAGATGGTGTGTCGGGTTAGATCGTCTGCTGCATCCCGGTGGCAGCTTGTTGTTTACCAGCTGTGCACGTGGTTGTTAAAAGTTCTTATATCAGCTGTTTTTCAAATAATTGACTTAAAACTATTAGGAACATTTTTTCTAGTAGTGAGGAACAGCAAAAAGCTCGATTTAATAATTCACTGAGAGCTCGGAGAGTCCGTTGGTTCCTAAAAACTGCAATATAATTCTAGTCTAATAAAAGTAATTTATATGCACAACTGTAATATTATAAAACAATATGATAGAGTAACTACAACTTTTATGTAATGATTATTTTATTATTTACATCATGATACATAAAGCATTCAAATATGCTTTATCGCAATACATTAAAACTTATTAAACAATCACTTGCGTACCGTATGCAATTTTGAATGGAATAAATCTTTTGAAGCATATTTTGTATAAAATTATTATACATACCTTCAATCAATTCTATTCTTACAAAAAGTTGTGTAATAAAGGAAAACAAACAAATTGTACAAACCTCAAAATGTAAAGCTTCTTCGTTTCCTAAACAGATCTTCTTTGTGTTTGAATCTCTAACTCTGATCTTGCTTTTCTCTTGAAAGCTTGCTGGGCAGCGCTGCTAAGTACGGTGCGATCGTTCACTAAACTGAGATCTGTCAGGTGATGCCGTTCTTTATATAGTTGCTGGCCCATTCCAGAGATCTCATGCACAGCTTCTTCTTCATTGGTGGTTCCCCTACCATCTTCTGCAGGTCTTATTTTATAGTGGCCCCAGGGTAACGTATCTGTACTGTTATTCAAAAGATATCGCTTATCATCCCTGGAACTGAGAGCGACCTTGTTTTGTTTTTCGGTGTAGAGCTGGTGATGACGTGACCTCATATTTATTTGCTCTCTTTCAAGGTTCATATTTTGGTCACGTAGGCACTCGATGTAGTCCTCGTACTCGATCTTACCTTTAACAATATTGCTCTTCACACACTTTGCTTTCTCAACCATGCCTTCGTTTTGAATACGAATACTGTACATTTTACTCCTAAGTCCAACAAAGTTCAATATAATATTTCCGTTGCACTCATCTTCCATCAGTCCCATGACGTTTTTATTAACTAAAGGCATCATAAACTGATTATTTTCTGGGTAATCTGATGTGTCAAATTCTTAAATATTTGATTTCATCATTTTATGAACATCCTGGTCAGTTACTTCGTATATTAAACTGCTTGTGTCCGTAAATAGAAGTTTACAATCATCTCCTAGCTTCAAGAGCATGTAGTCATAGTGTGAGCGATATACGAGAGTCTTAGACAAATCCAACACGCTAAGCCCAATGTATATAGGCTTTCTCATCATCACTTCTGTTCTTTGTAGCTGAATAGCCACAAAGTTTTCGTCAAAAATGTCGCAGCTGTGAAAATTGAGTTTGACTATATAGGCTGCTGCACCGTAGCGCCCATTCCAACGATTAAAATGCTTAACATCAATGCGTTTCATTTTATTTTCCCTTGTTTTTCCAAAAATGGCAACGTTAAATAGGTTGAAAAGCATTTTAAACTCATTTTTGGCCTTTTTCCGCTCATTTCTGTTTAAATCAATGTACTTCTTAAGCCATGCACTTTTCCAGAATTGTAAGTCTCTATGAATTTTTTTTATTCATAATCCATGAGCTACTGCTTGCTTGAGCGCTTTGTAATGTAGGACGTACTTATTCCTATTTTTTAACGTCGTCATTAACTTTGTTTGCTTCGATCCGGGAGCTGAAACATGCTGAGTGCAAAACGGAAGATCTTTGTGCGTGTCGTGAAGATCCTCTGGATATTCCCAATGTACCTTTAAAAAGTATCCATAGACACTTTTATTACCCATATTGTGAAAATCTTGTGGTTGTTGTTCAATATTTTCGACCCACTGAAACCCACTATAGGGTAGCGGTTGAGTCATCGCCCATCCATACAAATTATTTACATCAAAATAGGCTATATATTTTTCAGCCCCATCATTTCTGTAATTTTCCATATACCGATTATTTGCTTCAGCATATCTGTTACAGCACTGCCTGATTTCTCCTGGTATTTCTTTTTCAATAAGCATGAACATGTCTATATCAGTCAATAACTGTAACGTGATGCCCTTATGCTTGAACATGGCGTCCCAAGTGAAGCCTGGTATGGTGTAATAGTGGGCCGGATCTAATTTGAATACCTTTAGACAATTATATCTAAAATTTTCAAATACTTCTGTCAGTAGAAACACATCAGTTTTCAAGTACAAATTTGGATAGTCTCCTAGGTTTTTTATGTGGAACGTATCCCATACAGTGTTAGCATATTCATAATCTTTATCACTCACATTTGCATCATATAATCTGCTGTAAAAACTATCTTTGGATGGGAGAGCAGTTTCTTCAAGTTTTTCAAATAAAGTTACATAATCATATGGGAAAACGTCCTTTCGATTCAGCATAATAATTTGATTCAAAGAATATGCATTGTCCTAATGGAAAACATTTTCTGAGTTATGATGCTCTTCCAAGTAGAATGCTAACTTATCGAGAGATAATGGCAAAAATATGAATGAATGGATAAAGCGTAAGTTAATGCTTGTTCCTTCAACGTATTTCGTAAAAGAAATATATTTTTCTTTCGTTTGAGGGATGACTTGTACTCGTCCGGGAAAACAAGTTACGAGTTCTTGTATGAATAAATGGGCGTCATAATAAGGTAGGTTGTGGAACACTATCGGTAATGTTTTCGAATCTTGATACTTCAGATTACACTCATTATGAGATGGACCATGATATCTACAAATATAACAGTAATTTATCTTGAGGAGGAATAAAAGGTGAAAATTAAAAATGTATAAATCACTTACACTTCAGTAAAATGACAGTAGTCGTAAACTTTTTCCACGTTTTTGATGGCTTCACCGCATATGCGACTTCTATCCGCGTCGAAAAAACCAAAATATTTTTCTGCAGTTAATGATTTCATTGGGATTGGACTATCGTACATGGTTCGTAATTCCAAGGCGAGATTTTTCATTTTTTTACAAACCAAGTAGCTGGATCCTGGCTGCCTTCATTGTCTTGTCTATAGTATAGGTAATCCGATTTGGTGACATAAAAATTACACTTTACGTAAGATCCCACACTTAATGCCGTATGATGTTAAATAGCTCGCTCTCTATTTTGTATTGGTTTTAATAGACACTTAAAGTCTGCATACACTTTGAATGGCACACGATTTTTATTCACATGATTTTCATATTTCAAAAAATTATTATCATGCCTCGGCTAACTCACTTTACATTTATTCACTTTGACGCCCTCCACTTCGTGAGTTTTTAACTTTTTATCATTCATAAAGTAATGAAGGCAGCGGTCACAAATACATATTTCATGATTGTTTTTAGTTAGAGAACTGCTCACAACTCGTGACAAATTTTTAATCCATGCATAGTGATATTATTTGTTGTTATTAGCACCACTATCACTATCTTGGCTTTCTTCTTTATCTTCTTGTGCCTAATCTGCATGTTCTTCTTCTCTTACATCATCGTCAATTAATTAATTGTTTCTTTCAACATTCACCTCTTTGCTTCGTTTTTATTTCTCCATCACTATCCATATCTATCTGATAAGTTTCTATTAGCAGCAAATTCACACGTTTATCTTTTTTTTTGGGCCGTCAAATGGAGAGTTGAAGTATTATACTTATTTTTCCTCTTCTCCGAAAAATATACATTATCAGAGATATTATTCTGTTTCTCAAATTTTGGTATTTGCTTAGGTTGCACCATGAAGTTAATGCCATTAAAATCAAGGGTATTTTCATGGTGCATATATTTAAGTACACCATTTGAATTTTTATTAGCAGGATACAGAGCTGATAACCCAGCCCACTTGAACCATTGGTTGTCATTATTTCGAATATTAACGCAGGCTTTTTTTCCTACGGTTGGAGTAGATAGTTTAATGTGAGAACTACTTTTCATCGCCTATTTTCTTATTTATATTTACTACTAAATTCAAACCTAAGCGTAAAGTCTAGCCCGACTCTTGCTCCTGAAACTCCTTAATATCAGTAGAAATCGGCGTTTGCACATTTGTTTCAAATCATTCGTTCAAGTCCGTTGTATGAAAAATACATTTAGACTTAGTGTTGAAATATTTAACTTTAACAGTCTCTGTATCATTTTTTACTGTGACAAACTCTGCTGTTAGCACTCTATTAATTTTCAAAGCGTACTGCACAATAAAAATTTCCCGCACTTTTGAAATAAATTGTGTTTTTACAGACTTGATGAATTTCGTTAGATCTAATTGTTCACTATTCGCTAGAACACCAGTTCTCATGCGATTTCTAAAAGCACTATCAAGATCCTTCCATGTCACAGTGTCATCATCATCATCATCATCATCTTGATTGGATGATGTTGCTGCCAGTACTAATCCTCACACTTACAAATTTTTATAGAATGTTATCAAAAAAGTTGAGAGACGGCAATCTAAATTTAATAACTTTTTTTTAACATGTGATGGCAATTTTACTGATTTCACATGATTGGAAATACTTTCAAGCACTATCTCACAATTATCAATTATATCTTTAGTATTAGTAATATTTTCACTACTTAACAAACGTTGATGTTGCAATCGTACAATATTGCAGAAACTGACATAACGCTCCACAGCGTCGGCGTCAGCAAAATTAGCGTGGAGTTGCTCCATGATGCTCTCGGTTTACGTTAACATACTCAACTAAAGTGTACCCTGCTTGTGCATTTCTTTCATACTGATATATCTCTACGAAAGCGATAAGAGCGGCGACTAGCGGTTGTATATAAACAGATCGCATATCGATGTATGTGTTAGTTGGCAAATAATTATGCCAGCGTTAAGATGACTCGCTACGTAGTCAACGTTCGCATCACTTGATACGCACGTACACATCAGCTAATATAAACCATACGCTAGAATATTATAATGCATAAGAAAGGAGGTATGAATGGTAGGCACCGTGTTACTCGTGCCAAGAGATGTACACAACGCGCTAATGCTTGGCTCTACTAATCATATTGTTGGATACATGGTTTAAAAGCCAAAGAATGTATGAATTGCCGTGTTTCAAAAATCTTGCTATGCGTTGCTAGGTGTTGTTTTGTTGTTGAAAAATATTAGTCAGTCAAGCTTGTAACCTCGAGCTGTTTACTTCTGTTTGCTTCTCTCAATAAAGTTTGGTTTCATTTCTATAAAGTAACATGTTTTAACTGTTGCTCGCAATCGTAACAATTTTGGGGGGCTCGTCTGGGATATTACAACAAGACAGAAAGCGAAGACAATGAAGCGGCAACTGAAAGGATCCAATTAGAAGAGCTTGGATCTGGAACATCAATTACAAAATTTAAGGAGAGTGGTGAAAACTCGTGATGAAGTGTTAGTGAAATTGAAAACTGAACTGGCTGAACTGCAGAGAAATCGTGATGATTTTCAGGTTCAGTTGGACGACGCAAAGAAAGAAAAGATGGACTCGCTGCAAAAACAACAGGAGGTTCATGAAAGGACACTTCAGCAGTTGCAGTCGGCTCTCGGTGATGCTCGGGACATGATCGTGAACCTGCAAACTGAGCGGAACGCGGTTTTGACGGAGCGGGACTCTGTTCTGAACGAGAGGCAGGCTCAACGAAATACAGCGTTACACGATCAACAACCTCACAACATAAACCAGATGAGTGTCACCGAAAATCTTTTACCACCACCACCACTACAACTGTCACAATCACTGTTGCCACAACAATCACAACCAACACAATCACCACAATCAACACAACCATCACAACTACCGTATCCATTTCCTGTATGTAACACATCTTTAGTACAGTCCGTTTTAAATGGGTTAATGACAGGTTCGTTGGCTCCTTATATTGTTCAAGTCGATGCTTATGATGGTAGTTATTCGATTGGAGATTTTTTAAATCAGTTCCACCTTATTGCTAAACTGAATGGATGGGATGAGAATAGAGAAATGGTTACTCTGATTTCTTGTTTACATGGAAAGGCTAGATCAGTAATTGATAATTTTTTTGGAAGTATTGTTAGGTTTAACATTGAAACTTGAAATGCGTTTTGGAGAAAAATATTTGGCTGCGACATGTTATTCTCAATTACAAAATAGGAAACAAGGTCCAAATGAAGATCTCCTAAGTTTGCTGCTGATTTGCAGAAATTAGTTTCAGTAGTTTATTTCGAATGACGAGGGTTTTATTCTCAAGATAAAATTGCTTTTTCTCAATTTATTATTGAAAATGCTGATAATTCAGTAAGGGAAGTGCTTTAATTAGAGAGAATTGAATTTTTGAGAGTTGCTCTCCAACGGGCAACAGAGGTTAAAGCAATTTTTGATGAAAACAGGAGACTTCAAAGGAATAATGTTTTTGCAGGAGTATGCAGGGACAGACAATTAAACATTAATCAAGGAGCAAGTCAAGAGAGAAGATCTTGGAACTTTGCTATGGTCGAATGCTGGAATTGTGGGGAAAAAGGTCACGTATAGTTAAACTACTCTTAAACACAGATGTTTAAAAAAAAGGGAAACTAGGTTTTGTTAAACTTTCAGGAGCAAGTTCAACAATAGGTAAATCAGCTCCGTTAGGTTTAATCTTGAATGGCAGAAGAATTAATGGAAATGAAAGTAAATTTATTTTTGAAGGTTTATTAAATAACAATGTTTGTAATTTTATTTTAGATCCTGGATCTGATGTAACGATTTTGAATTCGAAATTTGTAAATTCAGAGGACAATAAAATTCCTATTAATTCTAAATCACTGAAATACCCAACAGGTGAGGACGTTCCGATAAAGTTTAGGGTTAAAGCAATTGTGGTTTTGGGAAAACACAAAGTAGAAATAGTTGCATTTGTGGGGGATATAGTTGATGATTGTATCCCCGGGTGTGGTTTTCTTGATAAGATAGGTTAATAGGTTTAACAAAGAAAATTCATAAGGTTATTTTTCATGAGATAGATTCAAATGATAAAGAAAATGTACCTATTCGACGGATTGTAGACATACAGGATATTATTCCAGATAATTTGCAAGATATTTTTAAGAAAAATTCAGAAGAATTAGATAATGAACAAAAAACAACTTTTGCCGATTTAATAACAAAGTATCAAAATATTTTTGAAGATGACAATGTTGTAGGGAAATGCGATTTAGTCAAAGATGAAATACACTTGAAAGAAGTAATACGACCAATAAAAGAACCATTGAGAAGAGTCCCTATTCACAAACAAGAGGAAGTTGATGATTTAATTATAGAGATGGAAAAGCTAGGAGTTATGGAAAAATCTTTAAGTTCCTGGTGTTCTCCAACTCAAAAATAAGAAAGAAGGCTCCACAAGATTTTGTGTCGATTTCCGGAAAGAAAATGCGGCAACGATTAAAGAATCATATCCTTTACCCAGATCTAACGATATTTCGGATAAATTATCAGGAAAATCGGGTTTCTCTACATTGGATTTGAAGAGTGGCTACTGGCAAGTGAAAATCAGGAATGAATATAGAGAAATCACAGCTTTCTCTGTTGGAAAAGGATTGTGGCAGTTTAAAGTCATGCTATTTAGATTATGTAATGCACCAGCAAACTTTGAATGACCTATGCAAGAGATACTCGATGGATTGTTGTATGATATTTGTTTGGTTTATTTGGATGACATTATGGTTCTAGCAGACTCGTTTGATGACATGTTGGAAAATCTTGAAAAGGTGTTTCTTCGATTTTGGAAAGCTTATCTTCGCATGAATAAGAAGGAGTGAAATTTCCTTAAAAGAGAAATTTAATTTCTTTGTCACATTGTACCAGAAGAAGGAAAGAAGACAGATCCAGAGAAGATTAAGACTGTTTTGGAATGACATATTCCAAGAACAAAAAGGAACGTACGTCAGTATTTAGGATTTTGCTCGTACTATAGGCGATTTATCAAAGGCTTCTCAGATATTGCTAGACCTCTTCATAGTTCGACATTAAAAAACGAGCAGTTTAAAAGGTCTTTAAAAAGTCAAGATGCATTTCTAAAATTGAAGAGCGTTCTTACGTCTCCTCAAATTTTGGCTTTTCCCAGGTTAGATTCTGTATTCACCTTCGATACCGACAATTCAGATCATGGTATAAGATCTGTTTTATCTCAGAATCAAGACGGTAAAGAGAGGGTGATAGCTTATTATAGTCGCGTGTATAGACCATAAGAAAATAATTATTGTGTAACTCGTAGGGAATTATTGGCAATTATTGAGTCAGTAAAACATTTTCGTTATTATCTATACGGAAAAGATTTTTAATTGGAACAGATCATTCTGCCTAAACTTGGTTATTATGGTTCAATGGTCAATTAGATGGTCAATTAGCTCGATGGGTTGGATTATTAAGTCAGTACAAATTTAAGATTATTTATAGGAAGGAAACATCTCATGGAAACGCAGATGGATTTTCCAGACGACCATGCGAAGATAAATGCTGTAAGTACTGCTACCGTGTTAAAGAAAAGTGTAGGGCAGAAGATAAGACAGTTGGACGAATCGTGTTTGTTGAGGCAGCAAAATCGGACTAGAATAAATATCAGATTGAGGATCCAGCAGTAAAGATGAGTATCGAAAATAAGAAAACTAACAGTCGACCAGATTGGCAGCAAATTGCACCAAAAGATGAATATACAAAAGTTTACTGTAGTCAATGAGACTCTTTCGTAATGAACCATGGAGTTCTATATAAGGAGTGGATATTACTAAACTTAAAAACTAAAACTTTGCAATAAGTGATTCCAAGAAAGCAAATAAATGAAATTCTACAGAAAGCGCATGATACGCCAACAGAAGGACATTTTGGGATTGACAAAACACTAGAGAAGATTAGGAAAAGATTCTACTGGGCCACTTGCAAGAAAAATGTTAAAAATTGGTGTCAAACGTGTACAGTTTGTGTTGCGAAAAGAGGTCCATCAGATAAAGGAGTTAGTGAAATAAAAATTTATAATTCAGGGGTACCTTTTGTGAGACTTCGAATGGATATTATAGGGCCATTCCAAATTTCTTCATTAGAAAACAAATACCTCCTTGTTGTGGTAGATAATTTCACAAAATGGGTAGAAGCTTTTCCTTTGTCTAATATGATGACAAAAACGATGGCTAAAGTTTTTGTCGATGAGATAGTTTGTCGTCATGGTGTTCCATTAGAAGTACATACTGATCAAGGGAAGAATTTTTATTCGCGCTTAGTGAAAGAATTAGCAGAATTTTTAGAACTTAGGAAAACAGGAAAGTACACTTTTACACCACAATCAAACGGTAAAGTGGAACGCCAACATTAGACTATTCTTAATTATTTGTCGAAGTTTGTAAGCGAAAATCAGACAGATTGGAACTCTTGGACTTCACTATTTTTGTTAGCTTACAGATCTTCCAAACATGCGATGACCGGACTTTCTCCAGCTGAGATGTACACCGGCGATGACTTACGGCTCCCACTAGATCTAATGAGAGGACCTCCTCCGGATAATCATGCTAAAGTTTCATTGCCAGAGAATTATGTACAGAAGCTAAGAAAGAAAATGGCAAAAATTTATGATATGCCAAGAGCAACCATGGCTATACCATCTAGCAAGATCAAGACCCATTACGACAAACGAGCGAGACAAGTTGATTTTTCGGAAGGACAAAAAGATTGGTTCTACAATCCACAAAGAACCAAAGGAAAAAGCCCGAAACTGCAGACTAACTGAGATGGTCCGTTTAAAGTTCTCAAAAAGATCAACGATGTTGTCTACGCTATTAGGAAATCACCAAAACACAAGACAAAGATTATATATGCGAACAGAATTGCGACTTTCCACGAAAGAAAGTCATCCTAACTACTCCGTTTTGGTTTTATTTTGCGTGGTTAATTTTTCCAAAGATGTTGGGCAAATGCTGGAGTAGGGACGTGAAATGAGATCCACGAAAAGTCATTCCTCAGTCCGTGTCCAAAGATTAAACTGTGTACCTTCCACGTTACCCTGAAGAGAGATACGTACTAGAATGAATAAGATACAAGTGGATTGAAGATGTTTGGTAACTTGGCAGTGGATGCAAAGTAAAAATTCCAAGTCCTGCAGCTGTGATAGAAAATCTGATTGTAGCTGGATTTACAGTTGGATGATGACTTGGCAGGGGTCACGTAGAGTCATTCTTTATCCTGGAGCTGTATTGTTTTCCTGGAGCTACATCAGAAGAAGATGGTGATGTTTTGGAGTGTTGCGTTGCGTATGGTTTTGTGATTGTCGGGACGACAATCTGAAAGAGCAGGGAGTAATGTTGAGTACACGGTTTAAAAGCCGAAGAATGTATGAATTGCCACGCTTCAAAAATACTGATATGCGTTGCTAGGTATTGTTTTGTTGTTGAAGAATATTAGTCAGTCGAGTTTGTAACCTCGAGCTCTTAACTTCTGTTCGCTTCTCTCAATAAAGTTTGGTGTTGTTTCTATAAAGTAACGAGTTTTAATTGTTTCTCGCAATCGTAACAGTATATCTCGCTTAAAAATAAATTCAAGTGCTCTCTAGCCCCGACAATATCCTCCGCAATGACGTAGAAACCTTTACCACTGCCTCTCAGCACTTGAGTCGACAAAGCCTGCAGCGATTCACATCATTCAATACGCTTATTGACGAGGCTTACTCGTAAGCGGTGTTGTGTCCACACACAACTCGCGATTTCCGCTTAAGATGCTAGGAGCTACGCGACAATCTCATAACATTGGGATGACAAGTCGATACTTGCTACGCAATGTGTTTATAGTTCGACGAGGTAGCGAGAAAGTGGGTGAGTCAGCGGCTCGCATCACTCCTTACATACATTGCTTACTAAAAAGCGTTATTCCAAGTGCCTTGCTGCCATATTATCCCAAGTGCCTAGCAGCATTCGTTGCGCTTGATGCGTCACAATGCAATATGTCCGTCATGTGTGTTTTTAACATGTTTTAAGATTGCAGAAGGCTAGTCTCAAATACATATATATATATATATATATATATATATATATATATATATATATATATATATAGGCACTCGTGTCATGAAAAAGTTAACAGAGTTGTAGTGGTCACATGACCGTCATGATGTAAAGTTCTGCATCACTAGGACTCACAATCAGCAGGTTTTCTCGAGAGCCTTGCTAGCATTGTCCGCCTTTGTAGTCAGTAATGTAGTAAATGGGCATATCTGGGAAAGAGAGAGACTCTGACGTAAGAGTAGGGCTTATGCTCTAGCACGGGGCACAGTGGTGCAAAAAGCTCTTTTTTCGTTAAAAATCGGCCTTCTCCTCAAATCTCAACTGATTTGGACGATTTTTTTTCTTATATACAGGGGAAATCCTCGGCTATGATAAGTCACTGCCACTCTCTTGATTAAGTTCAACATAACCTTCAAAAAAAATGTTGTAGCTAGAAAAATCTAAATATTACATTTATTCTTGAAAGAAGTCATAATATATTATGTTTGCTGTGTAACCTAGTCATTACAAAATGCTCTAAGCTGCATCCTAAGACCACAGTCAATTCTACAGATGCAATTAAACCTTACATAATCTTAAAATATTTTATTTCTTATTTAAACAATGGTTATTTCCTAAAAAATCTGTTTACTCCTTAATTCTTAACCGATTTGGACGATTTTTTTTTTACATACTGGGAAGATCCTAGGCTATGATGACTTACTGCCCCTTTCTTGATAAGGTTTAACATGACCTTCAAGAAAAATGTTATAGCCAGAAAAATTTAAATATTACATGTATTCTTAAAAGAAGTCACAATATTTTAAGTTTGCTGTGTAACCTAGTCATTACAAAATACTCGGGGACTTTTTTTAAACACCTAAGCAAATTCTAAAGACACATTGCGATCCAACATAACTAAAATTGTACCATTTTTTATATTAAGGAGAGTATTTTTACACTTGTAACTTTGTTACCAAATAAGACTTGACGTAAGGCAAATATATTTTGTCAGAATATTGTATATTCTTTCATGTCTATAGTCTATTAGATCAAAGTTTTACAACATCGAAGTCACTTAAAAAGTATTAATAGTATTTTTCTTTATACTGATTAATAAAATGGGATGCGTAAATAATCTGTTAAAAAGGCATCAAATCAATATTTACATTGACAATAAATAACTTACAAACAATTTTAATGAAAATTTTTTTTATTTACAATAGGTATTTAATAATAATTTTGAAAAATTCCTAATCATTTTTTATTTCAGATACAGTTTCTCGTGCTTTTTACATGACAAAAGATATTTTTGTTATTTTGTATTTTTAATCAGTTGTTAAAAAACTGTGACAAGAATTAAACAAAAATTTATACGTATTTTACAATTTTCTTCTTTTATCTATAATAGTCATTAAAATCTTATATACTCACAGAACATAGACTAAAAAACTACTCTTGTAGTTTTGTTTTAATATACTGTTGATGTATGATTCATTCGAAACTTTTTTTTTAACATAAATAATACAAAATTTTTTTGGGAAAAGAGCAGCTCCTAAAGGAAGCTATCAAGAGAATCACACACACGAGATACTGAGCTTAAACTCTCGACAATATTCGACACTTTATTTGCTTTACAGTGATTCTTTGCCCAGATCGCCAATCTCCTCGATTACAGGCTCGATTCCTTAACTACTACGCAATTTACACTTAACACACGCACCCCTAGATTATGACAAACAATGGCTCGAAAATTCGTATACGCTCTCTCTCTCTCTCTCTCTCCACACACCTCGATCACAAGCCCGCGATACAAAAAATGGCGAAATACGGCTCTTGACAATACTCTAGAAATTCATATCTTTCTCGCTCGCTCAAGCTCTGCTCGGCGTTTCTCGTCCGCGAACACACACCCACACACACACGCAACTCGCTCTCGCAAAATTCACACGCTGCTACGACTCAACTTGTGTGTACACTATACCTCGAAGTTAAACATCCTTCCCGGGTTTCGGGGGTTCCTGGCGAGGGCTCGCTGCTGCTGTCTCGGCTGCCGTCTACCTTGACGAGGATGACTGCTGGGGCAGCTTGAGCTGCAAGAAAGTCGTCGGCAGTTCAGGCAGGTACGGTCAGCTGGGAGGCTGGTGGCTGCTGGATGGACGTCGGCTACATAGGCAGGTTGCCGTTGACATGTGTCACTGCTGCTCTCTGCGGCTGCTTGAGTTCTCGGCTCGTGGGGTCAGCTCAACGCTAGCATAGGTACTACTTCTAGCCCGGCTCTCGCGCGCGCAGCCCTACTAAACAGCTCCCCCATTCTCGCTTTTATAGGGCGCTTTCCATACCAACTAGCACTGCACGGCAATATACATACGCACTCATTCCCTTTTACCTACAGGCGTCAATAACATATAGCGCGAATACACAAGGATTGGTACCAGTTTTACAGTTACAATATTACTTTATGTTTGGCATTTAGTCCACTGCACTTGTCAGCTCTTACTGTTAACGTAAAGCTCCCTTTGTACCATCAGTCCGAGTTCAGCGTTCAGCATCCAGAAGTCTTAGAGATGAGCCGCGTGCGCTGATTGGCGTTCTCCGCGTCGAAGAAAAAGTGATTTTGTCACAAAATTCCACTTGCACCGATGACAGAAAGATCACATATTGTTTGCTCTATAATCAGTTACAGTGAGACAATTAAGGATATGACTAAAGATTCAGATATGTCACGAATACCTGTGATTAATGATGATGTAGTAAATAATTCGAAGTCTGGTGGCAATTTCACCTTATCAAATGATGCGGAAATAGAGTATGCTGATTCCTTTGAGGAACAAAATATAAATGTATATCAATCGAGTATCTCGACCAATAACTCAAAGAAAATCAATGAAGAATCAACTTTAAAATGTTGCAAAAGTAAACATATATATTTTTGTATTTTTGCTCAAAAGTTGAACTTTACTATTTTTTATCTCATTATATTTTTTTAGGCGAAACCTTATTGCTAAGCAATCCTACCCCAACTAATAGTCAAGATAAGGAGAAATTATTTTCCAAGAATGACATTAATAAAAAAATTATTAATCTCAAACAGGAACCCATTAAAGACAAAAAAAAGAATCATAAAGGTTGGTCCAAACGTTATTTTGTCTTCTATATTTCTTGTACTCCAAAAGTATCCGATTTTCTAGCAACATTTTTATTTACGTCCAGGTACTTTTAAACAATAGTGCATCTCTGATTGTTTTTTAACTACCCACCGATTATTTACCTAAAAAAAAGAGAATATCTTGAAAAATTTAAAAAGCCTAAGATAGTAGCAGCTGCAACGTCAAATAAGTTTTGGGACTTGTGCATTTAATAAGAAAATCAGAAAATACAAAAGGAATTGGAAGCACAAGAAAAGAAGATTGTTGGATGAAAGAAAGAAGGGAATGAAAGAAGCCAAAGAAGCGACAAAAGCTATTGACGACGGATTAAAGGAATTAAATGTTAAAAGATGTAAAACCAAGCGAAACATTTCTTTATAATTTTGCTTCTGTTTAAAATAGCTTAAATCGTTCTTTGTATAAAAATAATTAATTTATGCTTAGTAATAAAATATTTTTTGTTTACAAAAACAAATTTCTTTACTTTTACATTGTAAAAATATATAATATCTCGCATACTTAATTTTTTTTTTAGTGTGTAAGTAATTTTTTGCGTGGCTTATAATATGGACATACAGTATGGGCCAGGTGGACAAAGTAAAAACAGGATGCCCATAATATGTACAAAAAATGAGTCGGCTTTTTATTCGCTTAAAATTTTTTGTGAATTCTTTTTCATTATTTTTGCTGTAGGAATTTGTTCTCTAGAGACCCGCGCTTCAAATGGTGCTAAGACGTTGATAGTCATTATTTTTTTTGTTTTAAAAATCGATGGATAAGTGAAACGTCGTCGAGTAACTGGCTCATAACACGTACCTTTACCTTATAAGCGTGCGAGCGTATTTGGTTATTTCGTTGTAGGTTCTTGAGTTGCATCATATTTTTATTTCGCGTTGAGCTAGAGGGTACGGTTCTGCCGTTATGTTTTCATAACTCTTGTCACTAACGATCCGTTTTATTTTTCTGCATCAGTCTCTTTATTAAATTAGTTGTGCGGGAAAAATAAAAAATTTCAGGTGGATGTAAAGGATCGGCTTTTGCTGCATCTGGTTGTTTTCGAACAGTATTTGACGATGTTAGAAGGCTTTCGTGAGGTGGTTTGTCTACAATCGGAATTATTCGTCTGTTTTCGGCCGAGTTCGGCGATGTAGTGTCTTTCGGGTGACTTCGGCCATCTTCGTCTACAAAAATTAATAAATACAAATCCTAAAAATTTTCTAAATTATTGAGGGGGTCGACTAATCCTGAAAAATTTCAAAGTTTTTGAGCGGTGGTCGAGAAATCCTGAAAATTTTCTAAGTCCTTCAGGGGGGTTGAGGGGGGGTTGAGGGGAGCTAGGGCCTGACAAAAAATTAGAAAAATTGTTTTTGCGTGAAATCACGGAGAAAACGATCGATTTTTTGATGGTGTTCAGAGGGGGGGGGGGGGTTGAGGGGGGCACAAACAAATGACCATCACTCAAAACGCGTAAAAATATAACGAATTCAGCCGTGATTTGAGGGGGGCTGAGGGGGGCTGAGGGGCGCGGGAGATTTTTAGTCCTTATCACTATATACATATAGTAAGATATATATTCTACACGCAGAACATTGTACCGATGAGTTAGAATTCTGCAAGTCATATTTTTAACATTCCACTAGGAAATATGACTTTTTCCCGGTAAATTATAATTCTACCTCATCAATACGATATGCTTTATGTACATATATGTTATACCAAACAACATGACTGCCTAAACAAATGTTTTTTAATAAGCAACACATTTTTATACGCGTGCCTTACTTCAGCCACAGATAATTTCGGGTACTAAGCTATTTATGAATTCAGTAAATCCAATACTTACCATCGAATAGTATAAGTTCCATCCAGCAGACTATAGGCTCAATTCACACGATAAATTTATGTTGGACAACTTTTTTGATTTTTCTGCATTTCATTTTGCTTGGCTCGTATAGCGTATAACATAGTGCAGCGCTGTCTGCAATAATGATTTTAGCCTCACTGGTTATGATGTGTAACTCGTTATAAGACAATAAACTTTTTTTCAAAACAATTTCATGTGTAATTCTTAAAAAATATCGATGCTTAGGGGCTAGATAAAATTGAAGAAAAATCAGCAGTTATTTCTGGTATTTGGGTGGCGAAAAACAGACCTTTTTGTCTTGAAGCAAAATGTATTCATGTCTGTAATTTAATTTGAGAGACGTAAAATTGTAATGATGGCTTTCTGCTCCATAAGTTAAGTTTACTCTTTCCTGTTTCAAGGAATCCATGTAAAGACTAAGTTTCTAAGTTTAAAGCTATCATGGCTGACGATAGAAAAAATATTCTGACGTAGGTGTAAAGTCAATCAACAACTAAAGTTAAATTTCATTGAACATTAACAACTTCTAACATCATTTTTTATTTTTACAGTCATGGCGAGGACCTCATCGTTACTCCCTTCGCACAAATACTTGCATCACTTCGTTCAGTTAGAAACAACTTTCTGTCACTTACGAATGTGCCGACAAATAAGTGAGTACTGCTAATTTTCATACAAATAAAATGTCATTGAAGTTTTTAACTTTAGTTTTAAGAATCATCTTTCGCATTTTCATCTTACCTTTTTTCAAGATGAAAGATTTAAAGCTAATAGAGAATGTGGAAGGTAGCATCTACTGATGCTATAATTCTATATAAATGCCATTTTATTCTGGTTGTTAAGAACAATTTTAAAGATACAGAAAATGGTAGTAAAACCTTGAAGAATCTTAAATAATGAATATTATTTAAAAACATTAGACACGTAATAATTATTTGTCCATAAAAACAAAAGCTATCGGATATAGAGCACATGTACGTTCAGGAGTGAGACGCCGATGACGTCACAGTGCAGTAACAGCTGTACAAATATCATATACAAAATGCAAAAAAGAATGGTTTGCAAAAACTACTGGGTATGTTTGACTGTGATTTTAAGGATAGATCAAAGACTTCTGAACATACAACGTGGAAAAATTTCAGACATTTACATGTATTGAATCAGAAGTAATAGATTATTTTGAATGTCCAAATTTAAAGATTTTTTCGCAAAGTGAAAAAAAACCTCTGCATTGGCACGTTCCAAAAAAATTTATCACTCTGGATTCGATACATGCAAATGTCTGAAATTTTCTCAGGTTGTGATTTCAGTAGTCTTTTATCTACCCTCAAAATTGCATTCGAGAAAACCTAGAACTTTTTGCAAACCATTGCTTCCTGCATTTTGTATTTGATTTTTGTACAGCTGTTACTGCAATGTGATGTCAACAGCTCTCCACTCCTGAACTACCATGTGCTCTATCTTCGTTAGTTTTTTTTTTTATGAAAAATTATACGTGTCTAATATTTTTCGATTGTCTACCTGACGGATCAGATGGAATTTTTCATGCAAGTTCCCAATTGACACTCATCAAATACAATTATGAGTATGAATACTGAATTCTCAAGTAAAAATATTTTTTTGATTTTAAATTGCTCCAGTTGGGCGCAGCTTTGTGCAGCTAGGTGCAGGCTGGCAATTCCCGGAGTAATTTGGCGCCGTTTGGAAAGTTTTTTTGGTGTTCTGCACCAAACTGTGCCAAACTGGCTTAACTGTGCTTAACTGTGCCAACCTACGCCGAACTGTGCCAAGCTGCACCCAATTAGAGACATTTAAAACGAATAACACTATTTCCACTAGGATTTACGATAGTTATACAAGAATAATAATTAAGACTCAAATTGCATTGATAGAACAACTTAATATGCTAAAGTAAATTACAATAAAGCATGACTGATTAAGGTGTGAGCCAGACTAATATACGTAAGTGCATGTGTGTTTCGTGGAATACGCGCGACTTAGAGTCGCTGGTCGTCGGCACGCGAGTCATTCGGTATCACGGTGCAGGGGGTTATCGTGAATCTATAACTTTTGATGCAGCTTGGAGTTACTGATTGTCAGCAAGGAGCCGAATGAATATGGGGTGCACGTGTTCGTGATGATGGTGTCCGCAAGGATAAGGACCGCGCGTCCTGGATCCCGAACGGATGCCTATTAATCCCCGAATGAAGCTTCTCGCGGGAATGAAATGAATTGGTTTAAATCAAGTTTATGATGCCATGGACGTACTAGTTCGAGTGGCAAAAAAGTACAGTACATACTGGAAACAAAACTTTCAAGTATTGTTGTGCAATACATTGATTTATAAGATTATAGTAGATGCATGCATAAATTGTCTAGTTTTGGCCTTAATAACTCAGCTTAGCGCACTCTAATAATACAAAATTTATGAACATCTGATTTAGGCCCATATGCTAGCCTAATCTTGCGAACATATAATCAGTAGCATCCTAACGAATCTGGATAAGCCATTAACGCGGCGTGGTGTAACACATAATGAAGACTCAACATTATAGTTTTATTATTTAACACTCTTAGTGCATCGAACAACAGTTATCCGAAGACTAAGTAAAAAAAAGACGTAATGCCCACGGTAGCCAGCAGATGGTGGTTCTATCTCATGACCAAATGGTCAGGAGATCCATAAGGGACCGACGATCATCCCTTTACAAGGCAGCGGACAGTATGCATCTGATCAGGTACAAAAAGAAAATGCAGTGCAATTAGGATCGTATAAACGCATCATCTAGCTCACAGGTACAGTTACGCACACATAAAATTTGTAAATACACACATACAAACAAATAGAGCAAACGCAAAAGGGGTAAGGAATTAGGCCGAACAGAGCTCTAAGTATGTAAAAGTTGTCAAGATTTGAATTTCGCGCTTTCGGCTCGCTCTCGGGGAGTGAGGGTGCCAGTAAGCGATCGCGGTTCGTTTCTGGGATTTTTTGACTGCTGATCGCAGAGCTCGAACTGGTTCTGCTTATGGGTGAAGAAGGGCGCGGATAGATAGCCGATTGAGTTTGCACCTTTTCGTTTTTCTGACCTTCTGATAATCCGTGCCGCGGCGCACCGTGTGTGTTTTTACTTCGGCAAACTCTCTATAGCACTCATACTATTGGATTCTGTGACGAGGTAAATTTCCAGCTCCATGATGTGGGACCGTCCCGAGCACCTCGCACCAAAACACGAACAAACTCAACTACAACTGAAATACGAAAGCGACGACAACGACAAAAAACAACGACAACGCAAAACAGCACAAAGACGAAATTTACACGAACGACTGACGACCTACACGAAAAACAACACAAACGACGAAATACACACGACTACAAAGCTCCAACGACAACAACACGGCTTGGCTCCACTAAGTCTTTCCTGGAGACACTTTTCCTAGAGCAGATGCTGCGGGCTGTCCGTCAGGATCGGACAGCTCCTGAAAAAGGAAACGGCCGCCAACAAAATGTATGATGCAGAATTTCTCTTAATAACACGTTTATCTTCAATTACACAGATAAGTACATAGAGGTCTGGCGCTGTCTCTGTCGCTAAGTCGCCACGCTCGAATACGCATATGCACCTGCGCTCTTAAACATCCTGGCCTTTGCGACGTTCGCAAAGCTCTTACGGGGTCTGGGCACTATTATTCGCTACGACCGAGTACACACACATACTATATACACCCCAACGACACATCGATACACTTTCGCGACTCAACTTCCATCAACGCACACGAATTTTACATCTATCTCTATAACATACCGATACACTTTCGTGAATCACTTATGCACGCACGCCGACACACATATCGATACTTCCACGACTCACATCAAATTCTCCTAACACACGCCTACACATAGATTTACGCACCCTCAATCCCACCAAAAACGCTTGTACCACACTCATCGAAATATCTCAAGACACGTATACATACACACCCACTATCACACCATCGACTTTGAGGTAACTACGACGCAGCTCTTCTACAAGAACAACACTCGACAGCATAGCCTCCGAGGATCACGTATACGAGTTTGCTGCACACGGACGACGAGTACCCACACTGAATACACAAGCTCTCGAAAGCGCTTGTTACGTGGTCCTACCCCAACGGCCCGTCGCACAGTGGTCCAAGAAGCCCAAAAAACTGCCAAAATTCTTGCGTCACACGAATTTTCACCTAATTTACCTGGGTTTGGGATTCATTTGTTCCTAAGACGATAGGCTATACGAATCTGATTCCCCCCAACATGTTAAATTTCATTATACATATGTTTATAAGGTATATATATATAGTAAATTTACTAGTCCTATTAATCAGGATACTTCAAAACCTTGTAAAAATCGATTAACGTGTACAAAAATTGGTGTGTAGGAGTTTTTTTGGGGTCGCTGATCACGAATTCAACGTCTGATTTGCCGATTTAAGATGGCGGATCCAAGTAGGCAAATACATTTTTTTTAAATCAAACGATTTGTACCAAATTTGACAAAATTTAATTTACTTTCGTCCAGAAAGCTCAATAAACAACCGAAGTTTATGTTTTCCACGAATTTTCACATAATGTATTTGGTTGTTGGCTTATTTTGTTCCATAGATGATGGGTTTCAAGGACCTTATTCCTTTGAAGATGTGACAAATTCGATATATATATATATATATATGTGTGTATAATATATGTATATTGTTAATTAATTATTACATAACATTGCATTTTACATTACAGAACATTTTTGTCATTATCATCATCGTCATCATCATAACTATATTCATTAGCACTACGATGATTATCATCATTTTCTTTTTTCGTTCTATTATTTTTTTCCTCCTTCATATGTTTTTTTTCTTTAACGGTTGATTTTTTTTTTGTTATTTTTTCTTCTCTTGTGAGGTTATTGTTTTTTTTTTTTTTTAGCTTGACACTTGGAAAATAATAAATCGGAATCTATCATAAGCCGATTAAAAATGTCAGTATTCGTTGAAACCCTAACGTCAAAAAATTTATATCTTATATAATATCCATATGATACGTCATATATTTATATGCTACAATGTACTAATGATTAGCATTAATTTATACGGGAAAAAAAAATTAAATCGTCACTGATTTGTTGAGGAGCTTTTAAAACTCAAAAACATTCGAGAGACGTAAAAATAATACGTCACCTGGAATGTGTTCTTGCAAACTTCTTGCAAAACCTTTTTATATTTTTGTGATTGCTTTCTAGAGCCTCTTCCGATAATAAGCCGATTGGCAAAAGCAGATTTTCCATTACTGAATAACCGTGAAGTAGTATCACATGCATGGAGGGTAATGAATTATCATAAACAATTATTTATTAACATCAATACTCAATGTTTTACAATCAAAAAAAGTTACAATGTTAGAGAATTAATTTCTCAAGAGAATAAGAGTTTTTGGATCGGAATCGGATAACAATTAAAAAAATTACTAAGGGTGAAGTAGATTTTTTCTAAATGGCTATAATGTTATAAATGATTGAGCGTTTTGCTCACACAAAATTTTTTCCGGGTTTAATCAAACTATACTTTAATGATTTATTTACATTATTATCATTAAGTAGTTAGAAGGCTTGATAAATTTTGCTTAAAACATGCACTCTAGTGTAAAAGAGGTATCCGATACAACCTTAACATAGACTGACCGAGCGACAATTATGTTGTTGTACCAAGTCCACTACCAGAGGGATACGTGTCGAAAAGGCAGTATATGATAAACAACATGATAAATCAACACGGATATCCACGTGGAAAATCCATACAGAAAATACACGTGGAACATCCATGCAAAAAATCCATGTGGTTATTGTAAACCGGGATATATACAATAAAATCGGGCACTCTTGTAACGTTTGAATCAGCTCAATCAATAAGGTGTCAGCCTTTAGTACGGAAGCTTGTAGGTGCCATTACTCGCATAGTGAGAGCGCGCGAGTAATATAGACGATAAGTCGCGCGAGTAAAATTTCGATCATTTGCTCATTTTTACCCTTACTACGTTGCTGTCATATATGTACTCTTTTTATTTCAACTACCGAGAGAGTTGAGTATTCCTTCTATACATCGTCTTGGTCAACAAACAAACACCAGTACTTTAGCATAAGCCTATTAAATTTTCAAGTATATTATTCTCGTGGAAAGAAAGAATACACAACTCTCTAGGTAGTTGGAATAAAAGGAGTACATCGCGCGATCGCACTGCTAGCACGCTCGCACGATCGCACGATCGCAGTGCTAGCGCGCGACTTTTCGTCTATATTACTCGCGCGCTCTCACTATGCGAGTAGTGGCACCTACAAGCTTCCGTAAAGACCACCTTGTCAGTTTGTCACACCCTGCGTACAGTCCTTATAGCGCTTCATGTTGCGTCTCGTATGCAGAGCCATTTTGCTTGCATGCATGATCGTTTTTATCGCCGTTGACTGCATTTTCGAAGGTTTAAAGTTCGACATTCGTTCTTAATGGGAATTTGTTTCGGCGTTTTCGGGGGTTACGAGGCTTTTTACCTTTAATTTATCCCCGAAAATTTGACTCTCAAGAGCAGTGGCTGGTGCGGTTTACCCCGCGAAGGTTAGTACACTTTATTATACAAAAAAAAAAGAAGAATTTATATACACACTCGAAACTGCTTACTCACATGTTAATGTTCAATCAGTTTTGGTCATAATGTTATTTGAAAATGAATTGTCAAAGAAACAATAGTACATTACGCACCTAGTGAGCGAGGTCAAGAATGCTGCAGATGTCACGGGAATAAACGCCCCATGTCTAGGGCATTTCTCAACTTCGCTCCTCTAGTTATGTAATTTACTATTTTTTTATACCCCCGTCGATAGTACTACTTTTTTTCCCTGTTTTCAGGGAGCAAAGTGCAACATTCCTCCCGGGTAAAAAATCGCATGAGTAGTGAATACGATTTCTTTTCTGGGAGAGAATGTGGCACATTAGTACGTGATTTTGTATTTTCTCTAATCAATTCTGTTCAATTTTCTTTGTTGCAGTCCTTATTTTTGATAAATATATAAAAAAGTAGGTAGTTTATCAAAAGAGGTACACTGATAAACTCTTAATAAGATTTATTTATTAATAGAAACAAAGATTCAAACAGAT